>JACXGM010015950.1:0-20881 GCA_016801145.1 Umbra pygmaea
CACACACACACACACACACACACACACACACACACACACACACACACACACACACACACACACACACACACACACACACACACACACACACACACACACACACACACACACACACACACACACACACACACACACACACACAAGTGAGCCATCAGCCAGCATTACCTCTCTGGCTGAGCTATTCTTAGAATCGCAACACCATTCAACACTATATTAAACATGTCATGACTGACATTGTCAACAATGACCCAGTGAGAAGAAGTCACAGCTAGATATTTAAAAATGTATTTGTCATTTAACACATTGATTACAGCTAGACACAACTTACTTTTCTTACATTAACAGAAACATTATCAGAAATGAACCAAAAGTTTGATTTATAAATAATAATAATTATTATAAAAGTCTTAAATTAATATTGTTAGAATTAAATACATAAAATATCTTTCCTGTTATCAACTCCAGCAAGAGGAGTATCTATCAACCTGAGTGATGCTGATAAAAGACTATTTTCTGTTGAATTCACACAAACAAATGTGCACACTTGGTCCAGCATTAGAGCGTGACTTTTATATTTTTGGAAACGTACATTTAGTAATATGTTCAGATATTCACACGCACGCACTCCAAGCTCTCAGTCCTGCTCACAGAGAAAACGTGTAAGACTGTTCTCTCTGTTTATACAGCTGCTTGCATGGAAAAGATTGCTTCACATGAAATATGAAGAGAGGTGAGAAAGAAAAACAATAGATAACCGGGCCAAGAAAGAGCTGAAATTAAAGGCACACATACACACATACATATACATCTATATATATACACATACATGTATATACAGTGCCTTGCGGAAGTATTCGGCCCCCTTGAACTTTTCGACCTTTTGCCACATTTCAGGCTTCAAACATAAAGATATGAAACTGTTATTTTTTGTGAAGAATCAACAACAAGTGGGACACAATCATGAAGTGGAACGAAATTTATTGGATATTTCAAACTTTTTTAACAAATAAAGAACTGAAAAATTGGGTGTGCAAAATAAGTATTAGTAAATAGTAATAATAGTAAACTTATAATATAAATAAGTTTATACTTTGTACCGCCACCTTTTGCTGCGATTACAGCTGTAAGTCACTTGGGTATGTCTCTATCAATTTTGCACATCGAGAGACTGAAATTTTGCCCATTCCTCCTTGCAAAACAGCTCGAGCTCAGTGAGGTTGGATGGAGAGCGTTTGTGAAGAGCAGTTTTCAGTTCTTTTCACAGATTCTCGATTGGATTGAGGTCTGGACTTTGACTTGGCCATTCTAACACCTGGATATGTTTATTTATGAACCATTCCATTGTAGATTTTGCTTTATGTTTTGGATCATTGTCTTGTTGGAAGACAAATCTCGGTCCCAGTCTCAGGTCTTTTGCAGACTCCATCAGGTTTTCTTCCAGAATGGTCCTGTATTTGGCTCCATCCATCTTCCCATGAATTTTAGACATCTTCCCTGTCCCTGCTGAAGAGAAGCAGGCCCAAACCATGATGCTGCCACCACCATGTTTGACAGTGGGGATGGTGTGTTCAGGGTGATGAGTTGTGTTGCTTTTACGCCAAACATAACGTTTTGCATTGTTGCCAAAAAGTTCGATTTTGGTTTCATGTGACCAGAGCACCTTTTTCCACATGTTTGGTTTGTCTCCCAGGTGGCTTGTGGCAAACTTTAAACTACACCTTTTATGGATATCTTTCAGAAATTGCTTTCTTCTTGCCATTCCTACATAAAGGCCAGATTTGTGCATTATACAACTGATTGTTGTCCTATGGACAGACTCGCCCACCTCAGCTGTAGATCTCTGCAGTTCATCCAGAGTGATCATGGGCCTCTTGGCTGCATCTCTGATCAGTCTTCTCCATGAATGAGCTGAAAGTTTAGAGGGACGGCCGGGTCTTGGTAGATTTGCAGTCGTCTGAAACTCCTTCCATTTCAATGTTATAGCTTGCACGGTGCTCCTTGATATGTTTAAAGCTTGGGAAAACTTTCTGTATCCAAATCCGGCTTTAAACTTCTCCACAACAGTATCTCAGACCTGCTTGTCTTATATTAATATTAGGGGTGGAACGGTACACAGAAGTCATGGTTCGGTTCATATCTCGGTTCAAACATCATGGTTCGAGCTCAGTACAATGGAGGGAAAAAATAAACAAAAATGTAGAACGCAATTTCTAAGCTAGCACATCTGGGTAATTGCATCGGATATCCGTTTTATGTATTTCCACTCACATACCCAACAACTGCTGAACAATGCTGATACACAGTCCTCATCTTATCCACCACTCTACCGCCTGTACTATTGTAACCGATATATACAATATATGACTGTAACTGACTGGAAAACCGAAGTTTTCCCAAACTTGCGATCTTAGAAGTCGGCGGGTCCTCTAACTCTTGTGGGTCACCACCACTCGCCATACTCGTCCTTAGTGCTGCTATTTCTGTATCACTCACTGGACCGTCGACCTGACAAAAAACGGTATACATAGGTGGAGCTCGGCTACTTAGCTTCACAGCTAAGGTGGGGCTACAGATTAGGTGTCCATAAACAACCAGCATACCTAACGGTAGTTCCGCATTAAATTAATTAATTTGGACCCAATTATTTTTATACTGTGTATTCTCCTTATAAATTCATGCACCGAACCGTGACGCCCGCACCATTTCGTTTCAATACAAATATATGTACTGTTCCACCCCTAGCGGTGTAGCACAAGATCCTGGGCCCAATGCATAGGCAGTCCTGATGGGCCCCATGTTCCTCAGCCCCAATATATTCCAGACTTTTCAAGGGCCCTCTCTCCCCTTTGGGCCCTGGTAATCAGTATTGGTTTTACCCCCAGTTTACCAGGGCCCAAAGGGGAGAGAGTATTGGTTTTACCCCTAATACTGATACACATATACACTGATATACTATAGATACACATATACACCGATCACCTGCCTAATATTGTGTAGGTCTCCCTTTTGCCACCAAAACAGCAGCCCCATACACAACTGTGTTCTGACACCTTTCTATCAGAACCAGCATGAACTTTTTCAGCAACTTGAACTAAAGTAGCTCGTCTGTTGGATCGGACCACACAGGCCAGCCTTCACTCCCCACGTGCATCAATGAGCCTTGGCCATCCATGACACTGTCGCCGGTTCACTACTTTTTCTTCCTTGGTCCAATTTTGAGAAATACTGACCGCTGCAAACTGGGAACACCTCACAAGAGCTGCAGTTTTGGAGAAGCTCTGACCATCGAAATTTGGCCCTTGTCAAATCGTTTGCCCATTCTCCTAACACATCAACTTTGAGGACAAAAGAAGAAGCAGGAAAAATGCATAGGATTTGATTGACTTCTGGCAAATGCCAATCGAGCTGCACAGTGCTGGGCTGTAAGCATAGGTCCTACTAGACGATGTCAGGCCCTCATGACCATTTGGTCAGAAACATGCACACCAGCAGTTCACTGGTTGTCATTTGTAGGGCTCTGGCAGTGCTCCTCCTTTTCCTCCTCACACAAAGGAGCAGATATCGGTCCTGCTGCTGGGTTGATGCCATTCTACGGCCCTGTCCATGTTTCCTTGGGTAACGGGCCGTCTCCTGGTATCTCTTCCATGCTGTACTGGGAGACACAGCAAACCTTCTTGCGGTGGCAGGTATGGATGTGCAAAATGTAAAACATTCAGGAAGGATAAGGAGAGAACCATTGTCTGTGGCAACCACCTGCAAAACCATTCCCTTTTTGGAGGTTGTCTTGCTGTTGCCTCTACAGTGCACCTGTTGTCAGTTTCATTTGCACCAAAACAGGTGACATTGATTCACAATCACCTATGCTTCCTAACTGGACAGATTGACATCCCTGAAGTTTCATTGACTTGGTGTTTTAATGTGATGATTGCGTGTTCCCTTAATTTTTTTGAGCAGTGTAGTATATATGAGAGAGTGAGGTTGACAATGATAGTGGTAGACAAAAACACTGAGGTTTGATACAGTATGATACACTGCCGATTTAGCAGGTTTTACTACTTACAAAGCATGTAGAGGTCTGTAATTTCTATCATAGCTACACTTCAACTGTGAGAGACGGAATCCAGAACAAAAATCCAGAAAATCACATTGTATCACATAAGTATTTGATACATCAGAAAAGCAGAACTCAATATTTGGTACAGAAAACTTTGTTTGCAAAAACAGAGATCATACGTTTCCTGTAGTTCTTGACCAGGTGTGCACACACTGCAGCAGGGATTTTGGCCCACTCCTCCATACAGACCTTCTCCAGATCCTTCAGGTTTCAGGGCTGTTGCTGGGCAATATGGAGCTCCCTCCAAAGATTTTACCCTTGAGATGCTTCTTACAGAGCCACTCCTTAGTTGCCTTGGCTGTATGTTTTTTGGGTCGTTGTCATGCTGTAAGACCCAGCCACGACCAATCTTCAATGCTCTTACTGAGAAAAGGAGGTTTGTTGGTCAAGATCTCACGATACATGGCCCCATCCATCACCTCAATATACGGTGCAGTTGTCCTGTCCCCTTTGCAATAAAGCATCCCAAAAGAATGTTTCCACCTCCATGCTTCCGGTTGGGATGGTGTTCTTGGGGTTGTACTCATCCTTCTTCTTACTCCTTCTCACCAAGCTGCTTGTCTATTGTCCTGTAGCCCATCCCAGCCTTGTGCAGGTCTACAATTTTATCCCTGATGTCCTTACACAGCTCTCTGGTCTTTGTGGAGAGGTTAGAGTCTGTTTGATTGAGTGTGTGGACAGGTGTCTTTTATACAGGTAATGAGTTTGAACAGATGCAGTTAATACAGGTAATGAGAAGAGAACAGGAGGGCTTCTTAACATGTAACTTGCCCTGTTAAGATGTGTTTGATTGAAATAGCTTTTGATTTCAGTAAATATCAACAGATGCTCATTTTCAGTTCTTTCCAACCTATAAAATGTTTTGAATCTCTGTTGTGCATAATAATTTGGAACAGTGCATATTCAGTTTTTTTTAAATACTGTTTTCATTGGGTGGTTTGTTCAATGAAAGTCGACTTATACCCTAATGGATGTTGACTGTATTATACTGACTGTCATTTGCTTCAACTTTTTAGGAAAATCTATGTAAAATGTTGTTTGCATAATAATTTGGAAAGTGTCAGCCCCCCTGCTAGAAATGGCCCTGGCTTGAAGGGCTACACCACTTCATTGGCCAACCTCGTGATCTTGATGGGGGGGATTAAATCATGTGGCTGCGTGACACACGAAAAACACTTTTGCAATTTTAAAATGCTTGGGTGAACTGATGGAATAGACATAGATTGACATAGAAAGGCAAGCAACATGGTTCTTGTTTAGAACAATTGGGTGACTGTAATATAATTTTTCTAACGTAGTGAAGCTAGAAGGACAAACTGACTGGGCTTAGTAGCTGAAGGAAAGAGAGGAAAACTTGGACTTAACCACAAAGACGAGATGTTTCAAAATACTGCATGCTCTTGTGATATGAGCATTGCTGTCACACTGTTGGCGTTGGGTGTGTGTAGAAGAGAGGAAAGGAGACCAGAATGCCGGAGGAGTGTTCTTGATGTTTAATAAACAGGATAATTTGGAAATATTTCTTAGCTGGTAATGACATACACCGTGCATCGGAACTGCACAACTTCTACATAATACAAACATGGGCTCTCATGTGGTATAGACGCGAAAGAAAAATACAGAGTACCCCTGGTTCAAACAATGGCGTCTACATATTGTACGACACATAACAAGGTGAAGGCTCAATCAAATATGTACACTCAAAAAGTAGTACAACAGCACAGGACTCAGGATGGAATAGATTCTCCATATCTCCTCTCCTCCATGACAGGAGTAGCAACTCACTATAACACACACCAAATATTCCAGAACACTGGGAAAAAATAGGTATCTTGATTACTCATTACAAGCCAGTGTGGGTATTCATCCAGTGCACCATTCATGCGTAATGAGTAACCAAGTGCCTACCACTCTCCCAGTGCCCAGAGGTTGGCGCATTACACAAAACACATACAGAAACACAGTTTAAATAATATTACTAAATACATATAACAAATAGTCCATCACACCCTCAGTTTATCTGCCATGAGAGTCCTGTTCATTGTGACAATTGCACATATTATTATCATTATTGTGATTTTGATGATTAATTCTGTAGTTCTATACACACACACACACACAAACACACACACACACAGTATATTCCTGTTTGTGTGTATATACACAGTTGCTAGAGTGCTGTTAGATGTCGCACAGCTGTCTTAACTTTAAAGGCAGGCAGGGTGAAAGAACCGTTTCCTCTCATGAAGGCCTTTCGGAAAGGTGTAAAGACCACAGAGAAAGATTAAGAGACTATGTTGCACAAAATCTGCTGTCCGTCCTCAATCTTGAATCAAGCCCAGAGATTTGTTTGCTCACATGACCCGAAGATTTGTTCGCTCACATGACCCGACCAAGCCAAACGAGAGATCAGTAAAGAAAAAACATGCTCAGGAAGCTTTGGAGGACTATTGGGATTTCGTCAGAGGCATTTCAGAGGCCAGAATTTCACATTTGTATGATTTTTAAATAATTAATTTGCATTTTATTGCATGACATAAGTATTTGATCACCTACCAACCAGTAAGAATTCCAGCTCTCACAGACCTGTTAGTTTTTCTTTAACATAGGATCACCTTCACAATTATTGCATCCATTGAATTTGTGAGTTTATGGAGGGTTTCTGCTTGGATTTTTTAGCAGGATGTCAGAATAGCCTCCCAGAGCTGCTGTTTTGATGAGAACTGCCTCCCACCCTCATAGATCTTTTGCTTGAGGATGCTCCAAAGGTTCTCAATAGGGTCGAGGTTAGGGGAGGATGGGGGCCACACCATGAGTTTCTCTACTATTATGCCCATAGCAGCCAATGACACAGAGGTATTCTTTGCAGCATGAGATGGTGCATTGTAATGCATGAAGATGATTTTGCTATGGAAGGCACCGTTCTTTTTTGTACCATGGAAGAAAGTGGTCAGTCAGAAACTATATATACTTAGCCGAGGTAATTTTCACATCTTCAGGGACCCTAAAAGGGGCTTACCAGCTCTCTCTCCATGATTCTGGCACAAAACATGACTCCACCTCCTTGCTGACATTGCAACTTTAATGGGACATGGTGGCCATCCACCAACCATCCACTACTCCATCCATCTGGACAATCCAGGGTTGCACGGCACTCATCAGTAAACAAGACTGTTTGAAAATTTGCCTTCATGTATTCCTGGGTCCACTGCAACATACACATTGAGGTTTGCGGGACTCCAGAGGCACCAGCAGCTTCAAATGCCTGTTTGTTGCTTTGTAATGGCATTTTAGCAACTGCTCTCTTAATCTGATGAATTTGTCTGGCAGTAACCTTCCTCAATATGCATTTATCTGCACAAACCCATCTGTGCTCTGAATCAGCCACATATCTCTTTCAATGAGGTGGATTGAAAAACAAAATATTTAATGTTTATGACAGTTAATTCAAATTTGCATTATAATTTATAATATTTTTGTATAATATGTCAGCAACCCAAACTCTGATCTTTCCTTTCAGAATATTAGCGCTTGTTTTAGTTCATTGCAAAAATCATTGTGAATTTATTAGAATGCTAGTAAACAAATGCAATTGAATTGTGTGTAATAACAACATTTAATTAAAAACAGTAACAAATATATTGTACACAGAATTTGATTGAATATATAATAATAATAATTAATTTAATTTATATAGTGCTTTTCAAAGTACCCAAAGCGCTTTACACAGTGAGGGGGAAAGCCCACCTCATCCACCACCAATGCGTAGCACCCACTTGGATGATGCACGGCAGCCATTTTGTGCCAGAACGCTCACCACACATCAGATATTAGGTGGACAGGTGAGTAGTTATATATCCCAATTAGGAAGGAGGGGGATTATTGGGTGGCCATGATTGAAGTGAGGCCTGGTTGGGAATTTGGCCATGACAGAGGGGTTAACACCCCGACTCTTACAAAAAGTGCCATGGGATTTTTAATGCCCACAGAGAGTCAGGACATCCGTTTAATGTCCCATTCGAAAGATGCCACCCTACGCACGGCAGATGTCCCCATCACTACCCTGGGGCATTGGGAATGATCTTTAGACCAGAGGGAGGAATGCCCCCTATTGGCCCTCCAACACCACTTCCAGTAGTATTGGTCTCCCATCCAGGGACTAACCAGGCCTGACCCTGCTTAGCTTTAGAAGCAAACCAGCAGTGGAATACAGGGCTCTATGCTGCTGTCAGTGTCTCATGTGTAAACACTATTACATTTGAAAGACATTCACTAGAGTCTGTTTTATCCAACAATAGACTCATTTTAGCAACAAATGAACACACACCCACTAACTATCTATGCAATTAATTGACAATGATTATTGTAATGAATTACAAGCGATTATTATGAAAAGTAAAATAAGAGTATGTGTTGCCGGCACACTATAGTGTTATCTAGGCGAACATGTTAGCCCCCCTGCTTGAAAAGGCCCTGCTTCAAGCAATTAGGGAGTGTAGCCTTAAGACCTAAACATACCATGCATTTAACCCTTAGCCACCTCTCTGGCAGTGTTACGCTAGAGCCTCTCTGAAGTAAAGCGACAATTAAGAAGAGAAGCTGAGAGGGTGTTGGGTGACCTGCTCTGTCCATACACAGACAGCAGTCTTCCAGACATCTATTCATTTCAGGATGAGATGAGGCTCCTAGTCCTCCATTACACACAGCAGTAGGCCATTATCAGTTCCATGTGGCTAAACAACCGTAGCCCCTTCAGCTAGACGCACAACTCACTAATGTGCCCTGATGTTTAGGTTTTACAGTAGACAGCAAAAGCTCATACAGGAAGTGATGGAAAAAGGACAAATAAAATTGATATTACCGTTTAAACACAAACATGGCCAGACAACTTGTTTGTATCCAAATTAGAACCACGTGTGATTTCCGGAGGTTACAGGCAAACAATCTGATTGGGGGCGTTTCAAACCGCCGGTGTGAACAAAGCTTCATTGTTACAAGGCAATCATCTCCTAATAAATGTCTTTGGGCTCCAAAATGAATGGAGCACAGGTCTCACACACCTGGACACACACACAAACACACACACACACAAACACACACACACACCTGTCAGGTCTGGGTACAATATTCGATATGCTTGGGTCATTCCAGAAACAGCAAGTGGCCTTTGCTGTGCTTTGGTTAGTCATTGGATGTTCTGTCACCTGAGCTTTATGTTGAAATCTGGTCAAGTGTTTTGTATAACATTGGAGCTTTTATGTTGAAATGAGATTGCTTTGCTAAACCTTTAAGTTTGTTGTTGACCAAATGATCTATTTGCATGTAACACATAGCAGCGCCAATGACGCACTAAAATTGCAACTGAGCACAGATCAACAAATGTGTGTTTGTGTGTGTGTTGTACCAGTTGGGTACCAGTTGGCTACCAGTTGGCTGTGTTTCTGCAGTGTTGTTTTTGCTGCTGGGTGAAGAACACGTCTAGCTTGCCAAACTGAATGTCACATGCATTACAGAGAACCTATTTTAGAAGCTTGTTTACTGGGCATCTTGGAGTGAGTTCAGGTCCAGAGCAATTAAAGTGCATTCAATTATAGGATGAGGTGGGCGAGGGGGTTTGGTGTGTGTGTCAGAATGAGCCCTAAGGTGGCACGAGGTGTTCCTGGTGTGCCGGTTTATAAATATATTCTTAATAGGAAGCTATAATAATGGCATCTTCCATCGATGCTTCTGGACAAGAACTCCGTAAGCTTTTTGACAAAATACACCGGTAGCGACATTAATCAGGTTTCTTGGAACAATACGGTCTGCGGAAAACAAAAGCTCATTAAATTGTGCAAGTTTTGTTTTATGGGATGACTTTGATCAGCTAGTCAATTAGAAAATGCTAATAATAAAACGAAAAATAAAACTTACGAGTTCAGGCACGACTTCTAACATCTTGACAGGCTCTAATCAAATCGACCAAAAGTCTTCTGTTCTGCATAACATTGCTTCAAATAAATAAAGAAAACAAGCTCATTTAGCTCACATACTTAAATAATGATTGCAACCGGAATTCAAATAATATCTAGTGCCTTGCCCCCCAAAGGGACAGTAAAGATAAAATTGCAATTTTGCTGTACACTATAAAGGCATACAGTATGAAAAGGCAATTCAAAGATGAATATGAGGCAAGAGCTCAGACTATCACCCTTCATTTCTGGCTGTATCAACACATTTCTATGAACACCACTTTTAGTCATGAGCGTAAATTTAGGATGGGGCGGTGCGGACATGTCCTCACCAATGTTAAAGGTACAATATGTAATATCAATCAAAACAATAACAAAATACATACTTTGCATTGAAAGAAAACATCACTATACATATATTATATATATTTCTTAGTTGTGTACTTACATTATCCTAAATGTTTCCACCAACTTTCAAATCCAGAGAAATTTGTAATTTAATCTGAAGACACGGGACGTTTCTTTTGGTCGCCCGTCAATGACGTCATATAATATAGTTGCTCTAAGTTCCAGGGAACCGCCAAACATAACGTGAATGAAGTTATAATATTTTTAACAATGCATTACTTTGTCAGTGAACATTTTTTCTGCCGGAGACGCTAGATTGGAAGGTTGTCATTGACGACGATAACAAAACCCATGATCCCAGGCAACCTCCCGACGTCATCCAAGTACATCTTTTGCTATTGTTTTGATTGAGAGCCCCCTGGTGGCCAGAAATTACATATTGCACGTTTAAAGAAACATAATTGTACCCACCAATAATTCGGCAGGATCATCAAAAGCATTTATAAATAGTAAAAGTGTCCCCACCAATATTTCAAGTCTTATTTGTCACATGTACAGAAGACCGCATGTGTTATTGCATGTAGAGTCTAAATCTTGTGCCCCGGTTCCAACTCCAACAATTCAGTAAGAAATAACAAAATAGAAAAAAACTGTGCAAAAAGAAAATAGACACCATTTCTATCAATAACCATAGGATGTGAAGAGGACTAGATATCAATCCTAATATATTTACACAGTGCCTTGCGAAAGCATTCGGCCCCCTTGAACTTTTTGACCTTTTGCCACATTTCAGGCTTCAAACATAAAGATATGAAACTGTAATTTTTTGTGAAGAATCAACAAAAAGTGGGACACAATCATGAAGTGGAATGAAATTTATTGGATATGTCAAACTTTTTTAACAAATAAAAAACTGAAAAATTGGGCGAGCAAAAATATTCGAATTCGAATACTTTCGCAAGGCACTGTATATATATATATATTAATGCTTGATGTCTAGTCCTTTTCTTAATCCTATGATTATTATATTTATCTATATAAGTATAAAAGCTAGAATTGAGTTTGAAAACAGCCCTGACGTCACCAAACTCATGATATAATCCTGATGCTAAGCTTGTGGATGAAACTTTGAAATAATGCTGTTATACCCAGTTTGTAAAACTTGTGTAGAAACAGCAGGAAATCAAAGCACTGATGATCTTCCTTGCCTTCGTGCAACTCCTTGTATTGTAGGTGTGTTTAAGTTGCCAAACTGGGTGGTGATTCAGCTGGTCAATATACTAGCTCTGTGTATAAGGCAGAATGGCAATATAACCATTTATATGTTTGCCTTTCTCACACTGCTCTGACATCAGCATGTCGTGTTGCTTCCTACTGTCATGGTGTGGTGCCTGTAATAGCCCTGGGCTAAACGCTGGACTCTAGTACAACAGTGTTTCTAGTCTAAGAGTGTTGACTTCCCTTCTGTGGCATGTCGCCAGTGTGGCCATCCGGTAGGCTAAACTTCAAAATGTGGGCCATGTCAGCATAGCCTGAAGCAATGTGTGTTGTCCTGGTCTGACCCTACGTTTAACTGATGGAATGCCACAAGGCCAGGGGTTTTTGGGTCAGTGCTGAGGCAGCCAGATGGATGTTGCTGCTAGGCAATGACACCCTAGGACCTCGCTCTGCTGTCAGTCACATCCGCAGAATGACATGCGCATGAGGCTTACTGATGCATTATACAGAAGTCACACACACAGCCGTATGCACACACAATGTGGACACACAAAAAATACATGCACACAGATGAGCTTGAAAACCATAAATGGAAGTGTTAAAACACCAGATGGAGCCCCACACAACTCAATGACCTAAAGGCCTTTACCCCTCTACTGAACAAGACAACAGTGGTTTAGTAAGCTGCCTGCAACCACAGCTTGAACTAGACCAGGGGTTCACAACCCACTCCCACCAGGGCCCCCTACTTGATACAACACCGCAAAACTCAGCCAAGGGCCTATTCATTTTATGCACTCTATGACTAACACAATAGTGTACTGTAGGTAGCTGCCTTGTTAGCAACGGTTAACTGATGGTAACATTCAGTTGATTTTGCATTATAATATCAGAAAATGTCTATAACATACCAACAGTAATAGTGGAATATTAGTGTTCCACATTTCTTTTTATTATATTTTAACTTTTTTTGCATTATTGCATTATTATTCCATTATCATTATATTAGATGAAAATGGTCTCCGAACGACAATATTATCATTTATCGCAATAACTTCTGGGACAATTTAACGGCCAAATTTTTTATTGTGAGAGGCCTATGTGTGGATATTTAACCCCGTTTTCCCATTGCTACCAGTTCCCCTTGTCCAATTCCCCCTCAAGCATCATCAAGTAAGCAAGCCGCAAACCATGGCATCAAGGTGTCTGATTCCTATGACACTGCTCGTTCTACAACTTAAGTTGGTACAGAGTTGGAGGGTTTCCACTTTTGCTAACTATACAATTGTGATTGAATTTACAGTCAACCAACCTACACACAAACATTTATTATTTTTATTATAATTTGTATGCATGCCAAAATCAACCTCGAAATCTAAATGTCTGGTGAGTGAGTTTAAAAAAAATAAAATGAGCCTATGATATTAAGAACAGTAAAATATTAAAATCCCCTCTAAAACATAAGATTCTCCTGGAACCGACAAATTCTAGGATTTTTCCTCTGGGGACTGGTGGTGTAAAAATGTATTATTTACCATTTATTTTTTTAATTATGAACAAATGTTTTATTACAATTTCTACTAATCTAATGCTTTAAACTGCTATTTTGCCACAGTCCCTTGCAATCTGTACTACATATAGATAATGTGCATAATAAACTGACGACACAGACGAGTTGCTGAGACGTACCTTTAGCTTAATGGGTCATAATAGCTAATAGCTTCAACCATTCAATAGCTACAGTCAAATTGGGAGTGAAATAGAAAACACTATGTACCAACAAATAGCAGACATTGGGGGTAAGTTTTGTAGTTTTGGTTCTATGATCAGTGGGACTTTTTTATGAGGGATATGCCACAAACCAGGTGTGTCTGCCAGGTTAGGAACAACTGACGTAGACTACACTAGAGGCTGCTCACCCACCCACCCACTCCCATATGGTTAGTTTGTTAGTTGTTTTCCTTTATTTTACCAGGCAAGTTGACTGAGAACAGCTTCTCATTTGTGGGGTGGGAGGAAGTAAAAGAGCCAATAGGAAGCTGGGGATAATTAGGTTGCCATGACAATATTAAGGGCAGATTGGAAATTAGTCCAGGACACCGGGGTTAACACCCCTACTCTTACAAATAGTGCAATGGGATCTTTAGTGACCACAGAGTATCAGGACACCCGTTTATCGTTCCATCCAAAGGACGGCACCCTACGCAGGGCAGATGTCCCCATCACTACCCCGTATAGGGTGCCCACTGCCCTGGGGTGTTTGTAGGATTCCCCCACCAGTTACAGACATCCACTGACATGAGGTACCACATGACCAGCCTGTCAGTTACTGTAGCTCCTCCCTTCTTTACTCACATTTCACCAATCAGGCACATGCCATGGACTACCTCTTGCTCTCCTCCAAACAGCTCTGGGATCAGCCTGAACAGCCTCCTCACAATAACAAATCCAATATGTACAATAAAACACATCGGTTCTCACCTCCCCATTTGCACCAAAATGCATGGAATAAATATCAAGCAAATTTCCCCTTGCGGCTGTAAAAAGTCCCATTAAGGAAAAATGCATCGGGCCATACACTCCCTGGCTATCCATTAGTGGTGTTTTACCTTAATGGGGCTACGCTCTAGACCAGGGCCAGGCACCACTGTTCCTGGAAGGATTTCATTCCAACTAGGCCCCGCACCTGAAAACAACTGAGCTAATTCAATGATTAAATTGCTCCCCATAAGGTACAGTGTAGTTTCTGGTCCACTCTAGGAAAAGCGATTTTTACGCCATTAGGGATAAAACTAGTTATCGTAGGAATTGTGATTATTTTTTTTGGGGGTGTAAAGGATTGTGTTTTCTGAAGTGCCTTGCGTTATCAATGTACTGTCTCTGCAATAAAAAGTAAAGAATACATTTTGTAGGTTTAGGCATTATGGATACTGTAAGATTAGGGTTAAGACTAGTGGACAGCAAACACACCAGAAACAGTTTTCTGATCCCCAAAAGGATAGAGAAACAAATATTGTGTGTTTGTGTTTAGCAACAAATGTGTGTGTGTTTGTGTGCGCGATGGAGGCCAATGTCCCTAGCTAGCTGAATCTGTAGCCTTTGCAGCTAAGAGGTGAAAGGTAATTGATTGGAGGTCCTATGAGCCTTCCCCCATCCTCAGGGGCTTACTAGATGACTATTGATTGGTTAATTGATTGATTGGCATCTGGGAGACAGTGAGTCAACAACATCATCACTCTTCATAGGGAAGAGGCTAGGCTTTTTTCTTTCTCCGCAGGGCTAGTGAGCAACATGATTGGTGATGGTTGATACAGACACACCGCCTACAGGGCACAAACACACACACAAATAAATAAACGTGTTACAAATAGAATCATTAAATGCATTAAATACATTAAGAGAGAGAGAAACAGAGACATGAGGAGAGAAATAAGGAACAAGAGAAAGAGGAAGAAAGACAGAGAAAAATGCTCTGGATGGTAATGTAGATGGCTACGTTAGTGATAGAAAGTCTCCCTTCTCCATCTGTAACACTTAGCTCATAGATATTTAAATTTAGCCAATATTTTTCATATATATTTAATGACTTAATTACTTTCATACTTCACACATGTACACAATGATTTTACGATAATGTGCAAATTTGTGGGGCCTCCATGTGGCACAACGTCTCGGGCACAACCTCTCGGGCACAACCTCTCGGGCACAACCTCTCGGGCAGAACTCCTGTCCGTTGGTCCGTCGTGGGGCAGGACAAATTGGTACAGCGCTGCCTGCATTGTTTGAGTGGGTAGACTTATTCTCTCGTGCAACTGTTTGTGTGCAGGTTGGTTGCCTGTGCATTCAATCATAATTGTATAGTTGATGAATCAACCAAAGGCTTCCACGCTGAACGAGCAGTGTGACAAGACTCTTATTGGCGAAACGTGCTTGAAGGAAGCCTGTGATTCATATTAGACAATCCTGCACTTGGTCAGGAGTTGCGGACAAGACTCTGTCAAAGGAGATTTGGACATGATCAATTGGCAGGAGGTAAGAATAATAATCAATGTATGGATATTTTTGGCATATCTTATTCACTCTGAGGAACCCTCTGAGAATTTAGTCACATCCACTGGATCTCTGGAGCAGTTAAAAAATAAACTGCCTTGCTCAAGGGTATATTTTCAAAATTTCCCGCACCTGAATTCCATCAAAATATTGTCTGTCACAGGCCCAACACACCAACATAGTACATGTTTTTCAAAGAAGTAGCGACAGTCAAGTCAGTTCTAGTGGAGAACCAGAGCACTGTTGAGACAGAAACTCTAGGAAGAAGAGAAGCACAGAAACCAGATCCCAGGAGCACAGCAGCCAATTCAGGACCCAGTATCCACTACACTAGACATTCAACAATAACACACAGTGACAGTCAGAGATGGACGTAAACAAACATACTGAGAGACAGAAAAACCGAGACCGAGTCAGAACCATGTTACTGTTAGAGTAAACAAGTTAAATGAAATTAACAAGCTGCTACGTTAAGTTAAATCATTACTGCACGTGAATAGACTTGTCAGAAAACGATCCAGTTCTGAAGTAAAATATTAGTCACCTACATCTAAAAGGGTTATAGGAGATCCTTTCTGTCCAGGAGCTGCTATATAGTGAGTGTACCCCGATTGGTTCTAGTATTAACCTTCAACAAAACCAGGAGATTGTATTAGCCTCTGGTGACCCCTCTGCTTCGCCGTCGTGTCCCTACTCCATTTCCACTCAGGGAGGCGGAGTGAAGAGTGGGTGACACGTCGACCCATCATCCCCCTTTCTGCACTAGGATTAGATCACTCCATCAGAGAGCCTGCAATGTCTCCTCAGATATGGGACAGCTCCAATATGCAGCCTGGATCCTGTCATCTCACCAGGACTGCAATATCAGCTCCTCCCACAATGGGATCTAATAGAGGGGCCATTTAGAAGCTCCGAATTTATCAGATGTATCTCATGTACAATCGTAAGGGAAACTATCCACAATTATCCTGATGACTACATGACACTGCATTTTATGATTTTCCTAAATAGGCCTAGTGTGGTCAAAAAGGAGACCTGCACACTCATGCTTTGTGTACGAGCTGTTTAAAAAGAGATGGAAACAGAAAGATCTGCCTGTTTGGGTTAGACAGTACTGTGGGCCAAATGTAAAGCTGATTAGATTATAATAGACCAATGATTGTTCATCTGTAGGGGGGTGGGATCTAGGCTACAGTAGCAGCCAATAAAAATGTGAGTAATGCCCAAGGATCATTTTGAGGGCCAAATAAATGTTTATAGATATACACTCACCTAAAGGATTATTAGACACACCATATTAATAATGTGTTTGACCCCCTTTTTCCTTCAGAACTGCCTTAATTCTACATGGCATTGATTCAACAAGGTCCTGAAAGGATTCTTTAGAAATGTTGGCCCATATTGATAGGATAGCATCTTGCAGTTGATGGAGATTTGTGGGATGCACATCCAGGGCACGAAGCTCCCGTTCCACCACATTCCAAAGAGGCTCTATTGGGTTTAGATCTGGTGACTGTGGGTGCCATTTTAGTACAGTGAACTCATTGTCATGTTCAAGAAACCAATTTGAAATGATTCGAGCTTTGTGACATGGTGCATTATCCTGCTGGAAGTAGCCATCAGAGGATGGGTACATGGCGGCCATAAAGGGATGAACATGGTCAGAAACAATGCTCAGGTAGACCGTTACATTTAAATGATGCCCAATTGGCACTAAGGGGCCTAAAGTGTGCAAAGAAAACATCCCCCAAACCATTACACCACCACCACCAGCCTGCACAGTGGTAACAAGGCATGATGGATCCATGTTCTCATTCTGTTTAAGCCAAATTCTGACTGAACCATCTGAATGTCTCAACAGAAATCGAGACTCATCAGACCAGGCAACATTTTTCCAGTCTTCAACTGTCCAAATTTGGTGAGCTCTTGCAAATTGTAGCCTCTTTTTCCTATTTGTAGTGGAGATGAGTGGTACCCAGTGGGGTCTTCTGCTGTTGTAGCCCATCCGCCTCAAGGTTGTGCGTGTTGTGGCTTCAGAAATGCTTTGCTGCATATCTCGGTTGTAACGAGTGGTTATTTCAGTCAAAGTTGCCCTTCTATCAGCTTGAAGCAGTCGGCCCATTCTCCTCTGACCTCTAGCATCAACAAGGCATTTTCACCCACAGGACTGACGCATACTGGATGTTTTTCCCTTTGTAAACCATAGAAATGTTTGTGTGTGAAAATCCCAGTAACTGAGCAGATTGTGAAATACTCAGACCGGCCCATCTGGCACCAACAACCATGCCTTGCTCAAAATTGCTTAAATCACCTTTCTTTCCCATTCTGACATTCAGTTTGGAGTTCAGGAGATTGTCTTGACCAGGACCACACCCCTAAATGCATTGAAGCAACTGCTATGTGGTTGGTTGAGTAGATAATTGCATTAATGAGAAATTGAACGGGTGTTCCTAATAATCCTTTAGGTGAGTGTACATTATTATCAAAACAGATTTGGATTTGATATATTTATTTTGTCTGGTCTTGGTATAAAAATGAAGCCTCCCTGAACATGGATCAAATTTATTCACTAACTCTGGACTGAGATGAATAAGGACACAAACACGAACAAGCTGGTTTTGTTTTGTAGTACGTGTTCATAATAGGTGACAACAGGGATCACATGAACACACATGAATAGGCAGGCCCAGTTGTTTCCAGTCAGGTCTCATTGGAATATTTACGACAGAAAGATAGAGAGGAAAGAAGGGGAAAACAGGAGATATAAAGATAGATAGCCATAAGCCAAAACAAAAACACATTTTCTACTTTATTTTTTTAATAATTTACCCCATTTTCTCCCCTCTCAATTGTTCTTGTCCACTTTCTCCCCACTAACCCTGCTACGTCGGCAGCTCCTCAAACCTTCCTCGACAGATGCGGGATGGTGAGGGGCGCTCACGTTGTTCTTTTCGCACTGCTCATCTAACACAGCAGCCTTTAGTCAGATCATGTACGGGACGATTACGTCCCCCAACTATACTTCCGTGACTGAATTATCAGGTGCCAGATCTGCCCACAAGGAGTCGCTGGAGAGCGACGAAGCAAGGGAGATAATCAGACTTATTTTACCCAAATCCCGGGCAGCTGCCTCGTGCAGGAGGTCCGGGGAAAGTCAGAGAACCCCATGGTCAAGCTCGAACCACTGACAATTATGTATTTTGTCCTGCAAGGCAGTGACTTAGCCCACTACGCCACGTAGACCTCCCTTAAAAAACATTATTTGGTAAAATAGTTTGGATGTCTCCAGGACAATAAGGTACATATTTTGAAATACTGTTTTGGCCTATTTCCCATCTGCAACTAAGGGGAAAATCCATAAGCCATATTTGAGCATGATCTGAAATCTGTGAAAAACACCTTGTCTGCTGTGATGAATAAGGACTGGTGTCAGTGTGGTAGAAGCAACAACACATGGTTAAATTTCATAGCCTGAATAAATGTGTCCATGATGCTTGCTACCTCACACCGCTCAGTGTCCTAACATGCACCGATGATTCTGCAAAGCTTTTTAAAAGGTTTCCCATTTGAGCATGACTGACCAGAACATTCTCTCCAATAACTTTTGCTGCATTCCGCTTCTTCCCTGTACTTTGGAAAGCGTTTGGAGGAGCTATTTTTAGCAAGTGACAAAATTCATTCCCCTACATGCATAATCACATTATGTTGGAGGCGCAAAGAGAAGGCCCGGGAGAACTCAGCTTAGGAAATGTAGCTTTTGTTACCAGAGGAAGACAATAACACAACTGCATTTCCTGGGACATTCAATATAAAAAGGAGACCCAGCCAGAGTAAAAAAGAGTGAGTGTGGTGGAATGGAATAGAATGGGACAGAAGTGGGAAAGGAGAAACAGCAGGAAAGAAGCTAAACGTGTTTGCAGTTGTAAGCAGACATTCTTTCTATGCCTAAATTTATAGAGGGTCATTGATGGCCGAATGCAAATGACTGTACCCAGCAAACAAAATTAGGTTCCATTTATTTCGCTGTGGTGGCAGAGTCAGTTGGCTGCACGCTGTGGCTACACCCGTGATAGATGGAAGTCTGAAGTTTAATCAGAATGGCGCCCGAAGCATTTTCGGGGAGGTAAACAGGTTAATCAGTCAACCCCCCATTCCCCCCTCCAACGTCATGTGATCCCTTCTGACACTGGCCAGCCATTAATCTCTTCCCATCAGCGCGTTGGGTGAGGATTCCCCCTCCTACAGCCCCCCCCACACCACCACCACCACCCTGACACCAGCTGACGCGGGGGGACAGATAACCACTGACCCTCTCAGTGTACACTCGGTCACCAATATATAGGACAGGATGGATGGATATATGGGAGATCCATCCAGGCCCCCACCAAAGACTACACCCTCAATCCTTCATCAATTACTTTTTAGACCACACCACTAGTTATTAAATACTACATAGCATATATGCATATATATATATAAATAAATAAAACAGCAGCCCCATATGAAACATCTGTGTTCTGACACCTTTCTATCAGAACCAGCATAAACTTTTTCAGCAATTTTACCTACAATAGTTTGTCTGTTGGATCGGACAACACAGGCCAGCCTTTCTTCCCACGTGCATCAATGAGCCTTGGTCGCCCATGACCCCATCACCGCTTCAACGCGTTTCCTTCCTTGGCTGAAAACCAGGAACACCCCACAAGAGCTGCAGTTTTGGAGATGATCTGACCCAGTCATCCCTGTTTGACCCCATTTTGCCTTCAGAACTGCCTTAATTATTCGTGGCATAGACTCGACAAGGTACTGGAAACACTCCACAGATATTTTGGTCAATATTGACAATACTGCTTCTCGCAGTTGCTGCAGATTTTTTTTTCCATGAATCAAATTTCTCAGTTCATCACATCCCAAAAGTGCTCGTTTGGATTGATATCTGGTGACAGTGGAGGCCATTTGAGTACAGGAAACTTATTGTTATATTCAAGAAACCAGTTTGAGATTAGTGGTGCAACGGATCGTCATTGATCCGTGATCCGTTCGGATCAATATCTTCGGTTCGGGACACACGTGATCCGCGGATTGATTACTGAAATAAAAAAGTTTTGCGCATGTGCAGTGCGCTCACAGCATGGTCATGGCGAGCGGAGAAACGGAGGAGCTTGGACGTCCCGCGTCATTTAAATCCCCTGTATGGGAG
>JACXGM010015952.1:0-20878 GCA_016801145.1 Umbra pygmaea
ATAACCAAATAACTCCATCTTTGTTTCATCAGTCCACAGCACCTTCTTCCAAAATGAAGCTGGCTTGTCCAAATGTGTGTTTGCATACCTCAAGTAACTCTGTTTGTGGCATGTGTGCAGAAAATACTTCTTCCACCTCACTCTCCCGTACAGCTTCTCCTTGTGCAAAGTGTGCTGAATTGTTGAACGATGCACAGTTACACCATCTGCAGCAAGATGTTGTAGGTCTTTGGAGGTGGTCTGTGGGCTGTTTTTGACCGTTCTCACCATCCTTCGCCTTTGCCTCTCCGATATTTTACTGACAGCTTAAATTTCTGTGATAGCTTTTTGTAGCCTTCCCCTATACCAAAATGTTAAACAATCTTTGTTTTCAGGTCATTTGAGTTGTTTTGAGGCCCCAATGTTGCCACTCCTCAGAGAAGAGTCAAAGAGAACATCAACTTGCAATTGGCACCCTAAATACCTTTTCTTATGAATGGATGCACCTGTCTATGAAGTTCAAGGCTTAATGAGCTCACCAAAACAATTGTGTTTTAATCACCAAAATAATTAATCAGTGCTAGGTAGTCACAGGTATTCAAATCAACAAAATGAGAAGGGGGCCCAAATCTATGCACCAGTCTAATTTTGTTTTGATGCATAATGCACATTTTCTGTTCATCCAGTAAACCTCATTTCACTACAGAATTATGACTGTGTCCTTCAGTTATTTCGTAGATCAAAACTAAATTGTTAATCCAAACACCCAATTATTTATAAATAAAAATCATGGAAATTGTTAGCGATGCCTAAACTTTTGCATACACCTCTAAATATCAAAATGTTAATAAAAATGACATCAAAATATTAAACTAAAATATTAATATCATTGACTATACTGCTTCAGTTGTTAACACAATAACAGACTACTGAAAAAGTAAACATACTATAAGGT
Organism: Umbra pygmaea; assembly: GCA_016801145.1. Taxonomy (NCBI): domain Eukaryota; kingdom Metazoa; phylum Chordata; class Actinopteri; order Esociformes; family Umbridae; genus Umbra; species Umbra pygmaea. The sequence goes on from JACXGM010015952.1 coordinate 935, forward strand.
TGTCACGTTCGGTGTCCAATGCACCCACAGTAGCCTCTACCAATTCCAGGTATCCTGACACACATGAACGCCGCACTCACCTCAGATCGCAATCACCGGAATACTAAACACCTGCACCGAGTCACCAGTAGTATATAGCCAAGTCACAGTGTCATACTCTTTGCAAGGTATTGTTCTATCCAGATCTACTGAGCGTTTGAAGTATTGTTTGCCTGAGTGTTATTGACTATTGCTTTCTATCTTTGACTCCTGAGATCGCCCAGCCCCTGTGTACTTCTGCCCGTGTTAGTTCTTCTGCCTGACCTGTGCTGCCTCTATCGTTTACCCGACATTGGATCCTGTTTCTGTGCCTCTGCCAGTGTCTATCAGTGTATGACCCCAGCCTGGAAAACCATCGTAGCAAGATCCTGTCTCTGTACCTCTGCCCTGTTTATCTGTTTACCGAAGCTTGCCTGTCCTCACCTTGTATCTGGTGCCTACTATTGAGTTTATACTTCTGTCAATATCTATTACTACATACAAACCCCATATATCTACAGTCCTTGTGTGGAGTCGTTACACATACAGGTTATCCTTTCATGCTGAACAAGATACATAAAGCAGCTTAGCAAATATCTAATGTAAATTAACAAATCCTTTGGATTTATATTATAAATATAGAAATATATTAAATAATAAATATGCACATCTTTGAGAATACCTCTTCCGTTATTTAACATAATAACGAAGACAGAACAAAATAGTTATTTTCCCTTATTTAAGAAACTATGTTTTTGTGCAAATAACAAAGAATATAAAAATAAAATATAAACAAGACTTCTTGTTCTTTTCAGACAAAACTAATGAGTGGTGGCTCATCCCTGTGGGTTAAACACAGCCAGAGTTATGGTGCCTCAAAGTCGGTCATGTTTTTTAGACAGTCGCCTTTTTTACTAAACACCACAGACAGAAAGTGAAAATGACAAATTAACATCTCTACAATGATGTTGGACATCATCCTGCACAACACCAACACTTATAAAAAGTGAAAAACATATAGAAATATAGTAAGAAATTGATGTAGCATTTTGATGTTGACTTGTTCGTATGGCCTCCAAACTTTGCACACAGGTCCAGGACCCCTGGGGGCTTGACAATAAGCAATAAAAAGCCCTATTCATTATAGATAACATGCTTTTACACATAAAAACAACAAAAAATACATTAGTTCTTAGTTTTTTTGGGATAAATATGAAACGAAACATAAAACTTAATGAACAAGGATGTTAGATTTCATTTATCCATGTTGTAGCCATGGGTCTGCTGAGTCCAGAACCAAAAGGCACTTCACTATAGGTCAAAGTATAACCTTTCTAGAGGCCAAAAGTCTACTGTGTGCCAGGCAGACCTAAAACCCCTTAGACCTTGCAGACTCTGGCTTGAGAGATGCTCTGTGGCAGGTTACAGTAATTCCACTGCAACTGAAAACCCTCTCAGAAGGTGTGCTGGCGGCTGGGACACAAAGACACTTCTTTGCCAGGTGGCTGAGTGCTGGAAAGAAAGTGGCATATACCTTCTACCACTTGAGAGGATCTGTGTCACTATATACACTGGCTGACTCTATCTTGACAGTTCATTTTCAATAGCCTTTCTCTGTGTCAAGTTGTTTCTACAGCTGGTGGCGTCTGTGCTCTTCTCAAAGAAGCTTGCGAGTGACTTCTTCTTAACTGGTGGTGACACAAATGCTGCTCCATCTTGGTCCGCTGGCATGGGTACAACTGGCACAGCCTGAAATCGTCTCTGATCAGCCAGTAGAGACCCCACCTCCAAGATAGCTTTGTGCTTTAACATGTCAATCTTGTCACTTGAGATGTACTTAGTTTTGAACCTTGGATCTACAAGTGAGGCCATGTCCAATAGGTCACTAGCAGCTGGGTCAGCATACTTTGTGTTGAGATAATCCACAACGGTGGTCTTGATTGGTTTAGTCAGCTCACTATCTTCCTCATCGTGTGATTTAGTCAGCTCACTATCTCCCTCATCGTGTGATTTAGTCAGCTCACAATCTCCCTCATTGTGTGATTTAGTCAGCTCACTATCTCCCTCATCGTGCGCCAGGAGACTAGTATTGGAGAGATGAAGCACAGGTCTGACATGAGAGTGTTACATAGATCTCACCAGACAGAGCATCGGTGAAGTCTTGAAGGCGTTTGAGAGCCTTCTGGACCACCTCTAGGACCTCTGTGTTCTACCAGGTATGGACTAGATGCTTGCATTTCTTGTTAGAGGACAAAACGTTGGTTAGGGCCCCCTGCTGCTCCAGAACCCTTTTAATCATTTGCTGCTTTGATCCCCATCTCAGAGTGTTTAACAGGTGGGACGATTATCTCCTTTTCTTCCAGCTGTAGGAAAAGCTGCTCACTATTTTCTTGCACAGAAATTATTTATTTTATTTAACAGATAATGAAAAATGCCAACATCACTTAAACCACACCCTCTCTTCAAATGTATTATACTAATATATTAGCAGTGTAATGGTACGTTCGGTTCAGCAGTACGCATTTTGATTTGAATATTGTCTAGTTTTAACCATGCACATAACTATTTTGTCTGCGGAACAAAAATTAGAAACTCTGAGTTTCTCCTGGAGACGGTTCTTGGCGAGGTAACTTAGAAACTGAGGTAGCCTAGCTGTTAGAGCATGGCAGGGACTGTGGCCATATTGTGGCAGAAAGAGACTCTGTATATTGTTTAGGTGTTGATGGACTCTGTTGTGCATGTGTGTGTATATATATACATCAGCCGCGGTCGGTGGATCTTAATTGGGGGAGGACGGGCTCGTATTACGCTCGGCACCAGAGTGAATGGAATGGTGCGCAACGAACAAAACCAATAGTTTTTTTGATTTGCACACATTCCATTCACTCCGGTTCTGAGCGTAATACGAGCCCGTCCTCCCCAATTAAGATTCACCGACCGCGGCTGATATACATATACATATTCATTTATTATTATGGGTTAGGGTGTTCTAATTCCAGTGCTAGGCACTGTGTTTGTTTTCTCATTTTAGATATGAGGGTACTGTTGATAAATGTGTATTGTGTAGGTGTGGCGCCCTCCTCCTGTTTAATTAGAGATGGTCTAAATAAACTGCTGATGGGGAATCTATGGCAGATCTTTTCTTTGGCTGCTTACGTTCAGCCGGTGTATGCACTCTCTATGTAAGTTTGGGTGAACAGAAGGAAGGCACGGTTCGTTGTACATTGTACATTGTGTAATTATCTGTTTCATGTTGTGTAAACCTCCGTGTTACTCCATTTATGCGATTGTCCTAAGAATAATAAAAGGAATGTAACGCTTGAAATTAAACCATAAACCATCTACCTGCCTTTGGTCTCCCTCCTTCATCTACACGCACCGTGACACTAGCACATTTGATGCAGCCTCATAAATGTATAAGGTGAACACAAACGACAAGCCAAACCTTTATTAGCGTTCCTTTGAGAATTATGGCCAATAAGTCACTGGTTACAAGTAATAATAAATTAAGAAAGCTTGTGTTTTCCATGTCTTTTTCCACTGTACCAAACCGTGACTTGCTTACCATTACACCATAATAATTATAGATTGTATTATTATTTTTAAACTGTTTTGAAGTCAACTGCTTTGGCATACTGTATACTCACCAATTGCAAGATGTAGCCGATGACCAAAGCATTGCATCCTCAGCCACTTCTTTAGTTCCAACGCATTGATAACATTGGTCCCATTGTCATTTGTTATTGCAACTAGTCCCCTTTCATCAACTTTCGAGCTTGTAAGGGCATCTTGCAAAGCTTCAGCAATTTGCTCTCCGTTGTGGTCTTGGGGAAAGTAGCTAGTTTGGACACACGCACTTTCCATCTCTCAATCTTCAATAAAAAGGACAGTGTTAGTCATATATGGCTCACATGTTCTTCTAGTCCATATATTTATTGTCAGTGCATAGTGTGTCACTTTATAGAGCTGGTCAGACAGTTTTTGTCTGACTTTTTTGTAGTGCTTCCCTTGAAAAGTAGTGATGGCTGGGCAAATTATATCTATGATCTATTGTTTTCAGCAGCTTTTTAAAGCTAGCTTGTTAAACTGTTGCAACAGGGACTATATCTTTTGCAATATAGTAGGCTACCGCCTATGTTATATCTCGCCACCTGGCACAACTCTTCTCATATGGCACAGCCCGAGTAGCTGAAGCTTTTATAGAGGTTTGTTTTGGGTCAGAAGGCTTTCCAGTCTGCCTTGCAACAGCACGACCACCACAAAGTTTAATACTTTCTTCGTACTGTTACTACTGTTGTAAATATTGAAATTGGTTTGTAGTGCTTCCAGCTTTTGTTAGGACATGTTTATTGCACTCTCTACATATCACTTTGCTCTGTTGCTCATCCGACCATTTAAACCCAAACCATCTCAAAATGATTGAACCAATGTTTCTTTTCTTACAAACCAGCTCCTCGTTGCCATCTTGCCTTGTGGCTGTGTCTTCCTCCATGTTGCGCCAGAAAATGAGTAAGTGGGGGCGGGGTTACAAGCGGAGTGTGAACGCAGAGAGACGCAAGAACTAGCCAGTTTAACAAGGTTAAAAAAATAAGTTTTAATGCAACATATATATACAGTGGGTATAGAAAATAATCACCCCCCTGTAAAATAGTCACATTTTGTTGCTTTACAGTCTGAAATGAAGACAGACACAGATTTTGTTTCATTCAGCTGTATTTACTCAGTGCAACTTATAAAATCCAACTGAAAGATATAACACCAACATTTCAACAAAAAAACTATCACCGAGTTGGAAAAAGGATCACATCCTTGTTTCAGTATTTTGTTGAACCACCTTTTGCTTTAATTACAGCCTTTAGTCTGTTGGGATATGTCTCTACTAACTTTGCACATCTAGACGTTGCAATATTTGACCACTCTTCTTTGCAGAACTGCTCAAGTTCAGTTAAATTTGATGGTGACCATTTGTGGACTGCTTTCTTCAAGTCATTCCACAGATTTTCAATGGGGTTCAAGCCTGGGCCTTGCAAGGACATTCACTCTTTTCTCCTTCAACCACTGTGTGGTCAGTTTTGCTGTGGGCTTTGGGTCATTGTCATGTTGGAAGGTAAATCTTCTTCCCATTGACAACTTTCTGGCAGAGAAATTTTTTTTCTCAAGAATTTTACAGTATTTTGCCCCATCCATTTTTCCTTCTATCCTGACAAGTGCTCCAGTCCCTGCTGCAAAGACACAACCCCATAACATGATATTACCAACTCCATGCTTTACTGTAGGAATGGTGTTATTTAGATGGTGAGCTGTATTGGATTTTCATCAGACATATCACTTGGCGTTGAGGCCATACAATTCCATTTAAGTTTCATCTGACAGTAACAACTTTTTCCACATGGCCTTAGAATCTTCATGGTGCGTTATGGCAAAGCTAAGTCGTGACTGCATGTGGCCTTTCTTGAGGAGTGACTTTTCTTGCAACCCTCCCATACAAGCCACATTTGTGGAGAATGTGTGATATTGTTGTCACATGCACACATTGACCACTCTTTGTCATAAATTCCTGCAACTGCTTCAGAGTTGCTGTAGGCCTCTCAGGTAGCCTTTCTGACCAGTTTCCTCCTGGCTCTTTCATACAGTTTGGAGCAACTTGAAGGGTCTGTGTTGTACCAAATACCTTCCACTTCTTACTAATGGACTTCACTGTGCTTCTACGCACTGATAAAGCCTTTACAATTGTTTTGTATCCATCTCCTGACTTGTGCCTGTCCACAACTTTATCCCATAGATCTTTTGACAATGACTTGCCACCCATATTTGATTGTTGTCTTCATTTGCACAACCAAGGACTGAAATGCTTCAGGAAAACCCCAGCTGATTACAGTTGAAAGTCAATTGAGAAGGTGATTAACTACACCTGGTTGGGTAGTGATTTTTAGGAGGGGGGTGATTGTTTATCCAACTAAGTGATTCTGTTTTTAATTTGTAATTTGTTTTTTTCTGACAAGTTGGTATTATATCTTTCACTTGGATGATATGTTTTGTATATACAGCTGAATGAAACAAAAACTGTGTCTGTCGGTTTTCATTTCAGGCTGCAGAGCAACAAAATGTGATTATTTTACAGGGAGTTGATTCTTTTCTATACCCACTGTACATGTTTCGAAGTGTTAAAGACATTGTTTCGTTGTCTCTCGCTTTTGAAAATATATCAATATATCTCCGAAACTCGATACACCACCCAGGCCTAATTCAACATGGACCTCATCACACCCGTCTTAGTTTAGTCACTTATCATTGTCATCAGCTGTTTCGTGTTACCATTTAGGGCCCTATTTTAATGATCTAAGCGCAGGGCGTAAAGCGCATGGTACAGGTCCGTTTAGGGCGTGTCCAAAACCCCTTTTGCTAGTTTGATGGTAGAAAAAAGGATCCATGCCCGGGCGCATGGTTCAAAAGGGTTGTATTTTGTGTCTTCATTTATATATAGGTGTGTTTTGGGCGTAACATGCAATAAACCAATCAGAGTGTCATCTCCCATTCTTGGTGCATTGCTATTATGATGGATTTGCACCATAATATTTTTATTTGTAATCTTTTGCATGATTGTGTGCTGCTGTGCTTTTCTGTGTCTGCACACTTTGCATAAGCCTAGGCACATTTGACAAATTTCCTTGTTAATTAACAATGAAATGCTGCATTATTGACTTTAGACCAAGTTTTTGTTGGTCAATGGCGCGATCACTTCCCGCTACCTCAAGTAAGCAGTACACCCAGAATTATCCTGAACACACCGCCCTGTAAGACCAGCATGCCCATGGGCGCAAAGATTGGGGCAGGTGAATTTGCTATTTAAACAACACGGGCGCTGGATGGGAAATTTACAACTTTGTTAGTCTTAAACTAGCAAACACACTTGCATTGGGCTTTGTGCTACATTGCGCCGGGTGCAAGCTAGGGCCCTTAGTATTTGTATATATGTTCCCTTTTTTTCCCTCTGTCTTCATCCTTCATTGTTTGCCATGTTAACCATGGGCCTGTGATAGTTTGTCATATTACCTATGTGTATATGTTTCCTTTCAGTTTCTGAGGTTAATCAATGCCAAGCTTTGTCAAAAAGCCTTTGTGATCTCCTACTTTCCTTAATCCTGAGTGTTTCCCAAATTGATCAAAGGACTGTTATTTAGGAACAAGCTTGCGAGGTTCACCTACAACAGCATATGTGGCTTGTTATATTTATATATTTTCGAGTACCTACTCCTGTGTGTTGCTACAGGTACAATCTGGGCGACTGTCACCTGTTATTGAAGTGGCCAATATTGGCATAGTTTTTTTGTTTCTTTGTGTGCATACTTAATTAAAACACAAAAACTCTGCACTCTGCCTCCTGCTTAAACCCCACACAACATCACAAAGGGATTGATTTTTGTGTTATGACATGGGTCATACAGACAAAAAGCCTCCCGAAAATATGAAAGAATGTTCACAGATGCAGTGATTCATAGTATCAAAATTTTCAGTGGTCTAGTGGAAATCTTCATGTTTTGTCATGGTATAGGGCATGGCTTTTTATTTGCACCTGAGACCAGAAGCTTCACTCACCTTTTTTTTTTTAAGTGGGCACAGTGTGCACAACACACGCAAACATGTGTCCACAAATACAGATATTAAAAAGAAAATCCACTTGGCTCAAAAATCTGAAAGGGCACATGCTCAGTTTCGATGGGCATGATGCCTCTGCCTGAGAGACCAGTTTGACTCTCACCGCCAATTGGTACATTTGTCTCTCTCAACAATACACTGTAAAAAAATTGGTAAATGTTACGGTAAAATACAGGCAATTCTGGTTGCTTGAACTTTATTTATCTATTATGGTAAAAGGAAGTAGTACTGTTGATTTTACAGGTAAGTTCTGTATTTAAATGTATATTATACTGTAATTTTACCATACTTTACCATTGACATACTCATTTTTACCATGTATTTTACTGTGAAAATACACATTTTTACCATTAAATAAGAATTTAACAGTCTGTAATATAAAATAGAACTTTAATGTAACATTAATCCAATTAAAAGTTTAATGATCCACATATATTTAGTACTAATCAGAATCTGACTGAATGTATATCCAAAAGTTGTAATATTTTATCACCCACAACCTGCATTCATAAGAACTGCAATGGTGAATCACCCACTTATAGACTACGATTAACTAAACTATATTGATAGGAACACACATCTCAATAATGGTTGGAATAAAGATAATGACTTAGAGTTTTATTGGGTTTAAAAAGTAAAGATTGTTATTATTATTTAATAATGAAACATAAAGTGTTAAATGCATGAATGCTTGAAGCAGAAAATATATTAAAACAAACTTTTCTGAAAAACATAACATGCAGCAAAGCATTTTGGGATATCTTATAGAATGTTGGCTGTTACGTATATTTTACAGCATATTTCTGTTATAAACACAATGCAAGAGTATTTTTAACAGTGTAATAATATATTTTTTACCAACTCGACTGTTGGTAGAGAAATATGCTAAGGCAGCAGTATAGCACCTTGTATTCCACTGCTGGTTTGCTTCTAAAGCTAAGCAGGGTCAGGCCTGGTCGTTCCATGGATGGGAGACTAATGCTGCTGGAAGTGGTGTTGGTCTAAAGATCATTCCCAATCCCCCAGACACTCTGTGGTCACTAAAGATCTCATCGTTAGAAGCCAGGCCAAATTTCCAATCTGGCCTTAATACCATCATGGCAACCAAATCATCGCCTGCTTTCAATTGGCTCCTTCATCCCTTCCCTTCCCCCAGGTCGTTGCTGCAAATAACAATCTGTTCTTAAGGCAAGGCAAGGCAAGGCAATTTTATTTGTATAGCGCATTTCATACATAGCTGCAATGCAATGCGCTTCACACAAAAACAATAAAAATTAAAATATGGAACTGCATACAATTTTAGCAATAGTATTTGAAAATAAAATATATATATAACAACAGCAAAGAGTGAATTTTAGAAATAAATAGATAAAGGGATAGCTAAAAAGAATTATAAAACCCAATAGATTAACTATAGAACGCATCTGAGAAAAACTTGGTATTTAGCCTTGTTTTAAAAATGGCAATAGTTGGGGCAGTTTTTATGTCCTCTGAAAGCTGGTTCCAGAGATGAACGCCATAGTAGTTAAAAGCTGCTTCCCCTTGTTTTGTTTTAACAGTAGGTTTCAATAATAATTGCTTATGTTGTGATCTAAGTGATCTAGGTTGAGAATATAGTTGGAACATGTCCTGTAAGTAGTTTGGTCCCATCCCTTTTAGTGACTTAAAAACTAACAGAAGTGCTTTAAAATAAATTCTGTTTCTAATTGGGAGCCAGTGTAAGGACTTTAGATTGGAGTGATATGATCTGTTCTTTTTGTTTTAGTAAGGATCCTGGCTGCACTATTTTGTACCATTTGGAGTGGTTTTAAAGTCTTTTTGGGGAGTCCTGTTAAAAGCACATTACAATAATCAATTCTACTGGAAATTAAAGCATGTATGATTTTTTCAAGATCCTCCTTGGACAAGAATCCTTTAAGTTTATTGATGTTTTTAAGATGAAAGTATGCTGATCTTACGACTGTTTTAATGTGACTGTTAAAATTTAGATCATTATTTATAAAGACACCAAGATTTCTTACCACTTCCTTTGCTATTAAGCCCTTCCTTTTAAGCAAGGCAGATATTTTACACCTTTCCTCCTTCTTTCCAAAAACTACAACCTCAGTTTTATTTTTGTTGAGCTGGAGAAAGTTCTGAGACATCCATGTATCTATTTCTTCGATGCGCTGACAGAGAGTATTAATGGGGGTATAGTCATTAGGCATCAGAGGTAGATAGATTTGTGTGTCGTCAGTGTAACTATGGTGGGAGATTAAGTTGTTCTTTATTAGTTGACCAAGTGGGAGCATGTAAAGATTAAATAACAGTGGACCCAGTATTGAGCCCTGGGGAACTCCACAGGGCAAAGGCATTGGTGTTGAAGAATAGTTTCCAATTTTAACAAAGAAACTCCTGTCCATAAGATAGGATTTTAGCCAACTGATTACAACACCGGTGAAGCCAACCCAATGTTCCAGCCGATGAAGCAATATGCTGTGATCTACAGTGTCGAAAGCTGCACTGAGGTCTAGTAATACTAAGATGGATGCTTTGCCTGCATCTGTATTTAGCCGGATGTCACTTACAACTTTGGCAAGAGCTGTTTCTGTGCTATGATGGACCAGAAAACCTGACTGAAAATTGTCAAGGCAGTTATTAAGTGTCAAAAACGAGGTGAGTTGATTAAAACAAATTTTTTCAATAATTTTGCCAATGAACGGTAAGTTAGATATGGGCCTGTAGTTGCTTAAGATGGATGTGTCTAGGTTGTCCTTTTTGAGAAGTGGTTTTATAACCGCAGTCTTTAGGGATTTAGGAAATGTGCCTGTCTGTAACGATGAATTTATAATGTTAAGCAGATCTGATGCTAAGAGATGAAGGACAGATTTAAAAAAGACAGTGGGTAGAGTATCTAGTGTGCAAGTGGAGGAGGTAAGGCTTTGTATTGTTTTATTAAGAGTTTCAGTATTGATCAAACTGAAGTTACACATTAAGTTTAATGTTCCTGTTGTTATTGGTTCTGGAAGCTGAGTGATATGTTTCTGAGATGTTACGGTCAGCCTAATTTGATCAATTTTGGTTTAAAAAAAAGATGCAAACTCGTTGCATCTGACAGTGGAAATGAGTTCGGGTCTGATTTGAGGGGGAGGGTTGGTAAGTTTTTCCACTGTTGAGAAAAGTACTTGAGCGTTGTTTATGTTCCGGTTAATAATGTTAGAAAAGAATGACTGTCTTGCTTTACCTATTTCAGTATTAAAATGTTTTAGCATTTCCTTGTATATTTTGTAGTGTACTAGGAGCTTGGTTTTGCGCCACTGTCTTTCCGTTTTTCTACATTCTCTCTTCAAAAGCTTAACGGTTGGGTTTAGTTTCCATGGGTCTTTCTGTTTTTTATTGACTTTCTTAAATTTTATTGGTGTTATATCATTCATAATATCTACCATTTGTGAATTAAAATGATCCATCAAATCATCTACTGAATTTGATGTAGGATTAGAAAATTGTGAAAGAAAAGCTTGTTCAAAAAGAGCATTAGTGTGATCATTAATAATTATTTTTCCTATCATCACAGAGCTGTTAGACTTATGAGGGGACAAGGAAACATCAAAGAAAATACAAGAATGATCGGACAGTGTTAAGTCCTTTACAGTCAAATAAATATCAACACCCCTTGTGATGACCTGGTCGAGAGTATGACCAAGGGAATGCCTTTTTTCCTGTACATGTTGCGTTAAGTTAAATGTGTTTAGCAGTGAGAGAAATTCACGGACATAATTGTTTTCAGGATTGTCAACATGCAGATTGAAATCCCCAGATATTTAGACACAGTCATATTCTAAACAAATGGTAAATAGTAGTTCACCTAGTTGTTCAAGAAAGACTTTAGGGGATTGCTTTGGTGGTCTGTAAATAACCACCAATAAAATTTGAGGAGAACCCTTTATAACTGCGCTTAAATATTCTAAAGAAACAATGTCGCCAAAAGATAACTGTTTGCATAGAAAAGATGCATTGAAAATTGTGGCTATTCCACCTCGTTTTTTATTTGTACGGATGGCACTCATAAAATTATAATTGGGGGGGCTGATTCAATGAGGGTAGGCACATTGTTTGCCAAGTCTAGCCAAGTCTCAGTTAAATGGTAAATGGACTGCATTTATATAGCGCTTTTCTAACCAATGGCCACTCAAAGCGCTTTACATTGCCTCACACTCACCCATTCATTCACTCATTCATACACCGACAGCGGTGGCAGCCATGCAAGGCGCCAGCCAGCTCGTCGGGAGCAGCTGGGGTTAGGTGTCTTGCTCAAGGACACCTCGACACTTGGTCAGGAGGACCCAGGGATCGAACCACCAACCTTCCGGTTGCTAGACACCCTATTCGACCCACTGAGCCACTGTCAAGATTATATGATTATATGAGCAAACAAGATCATTGATTAAAAAAGACTTCTCAGTCAAATTGCCTGATAAAAAAAGGTAAAACAAAAAGTCAGTATGAGCTATTAAACGGCTGACAGATAGACCTATTTAAATTTCACTGTTTAAGCTTTAGACTGTACAAAAAAAATAAAAATAAAAATTCTCCAGAATTAAAATAAAACAAAAGTTATCATTTCAAACTCTGACCTCTCTAATGAAATTTTAAGCAGGTAGGCTAGTAGTAGAATTAAAATAAATTAAAATATTATTTTGCTTCTTCTTTTATTCAGAACAAATTACTTAATCAATTGATTATTGTTTTTAGTAAACTTTCAGAGCATATAACAAATTAAACATTGTTTATTTTTGTTACAGGGATGAACGAGACTCTTGGATCTACAAATATTGGTGGGACATGATGACAAATAAGGATGAAATTAGTAATATACGTATTAACATCCGTGTCTGGACACTAAACACCATGGGATCTTAGTGACCAACTCTGCTCAAATTCAGAGGCAATTGGACAGAGGGAGCTATTCTGCTGGTACGTAGAGCCCCTCACCACAACTTGAAACAACATGTAGTAGATTTAGTAGATGGGGTATTCAGTAAGGTTGAGTACTGTCTAAACAAGACAATTAGCAAAATGAGACAATGGAAGTCCCCCATTTTAACAATACTCATAGTATCCCTTTTACACAATCAGCCAACATGTTTCATACTAAAATTAACAAGGCATCAGTTAATATGTTGTCCCCAACTTTTACTGTTCATTGGGAAACATATTTCTTGAGTTGTGCAAAGTTGTTTCGAATGAGTAGGCAACTTAAGATAAATCAGACAGGATCGAACAGGCAACTCTTGAACGACAGCCTGCCGCTCTTCAGTTGAGCTTCAGCAGATGGAAAGAAGTGAGTTAATTGACACAACTATGCAAGCGCACATGTTAAATTACCTTTTATGTCTGCCTAACAACGTAAATATTATGAAGTTAATTATGAATATGCATTGTTGTTTAGAAGTAGACTACACTGTTGTTTAAATGAGTAGGCACATTTTCCAAAAAATATAACAAAGCCCCTGTTCGAATCAACTGCTTTCAGAGTCTGAGGAAGCAAAACACCAAATAATTATATGACAACTGTTAAGAGTCCTGCATCTCCAGCATGTTGGAGAACATTCCGTTTTTATTTACATCCACTATGTGCGTTGGTACATGAAAATAACATTTGCAATATGCCTTGACACTGCCATAGTTGTTGATACAAGTCCATCAGACACGTTGTTAGAAGAACAGTGGAAGTGAAGGCCACATGTTTGTAGTAAAGTTTTCTCTTGAAAAAAAGCTCAGCAAAGCTTTGAAGAGCAGGTTTTCCACCCAGAGCAGCTGCCTGCATCTGCAGTTCATCATTGAACGTGAAGGCAGATTCATTTGCTGGGCTTCCAGTCAGTTTCCCAAGGTTCTGTGTTTGTGTGACGTGTGTAAACTATGGCCTGTGAGCTGATACTGTGATACAATGATACTGTGATACGCAACCACACAAACCAAGAAGTTATGCATAGTCCTACCCCACAGTCCTAAAAGCCCTTATGAAAACTAAGTCAGGGGTAATTCAGTATTGCAGTACATGCATAATTGTTGGGTCAGGGAAAATAAATTGATTATGGTTTCTAATACATAATTATTATAATAATCTATGTACAATAGTTTTTTATTCATTGTATGAAAATAGAAGGATTTGTGAAACTTTTTATGCACACTTAGACGACATTTTTGCTGCTTCAGTATTTTACAATAGTATTCACAAAGCAACCGTAACAGCATGTAACAAAATACAATATTCACAAAAATATCTATATAAATTAAGGACGTACTCTACAATATTGTCAGGGTATTTAGCTGTGTGCATATCCATTTTATAACACTTTACATAATCACCTACTTAGTCATAGTAAAATAAATAAATAAATCAATAAATAGGCTTTCAACATTACCCAAAGCAGCAGAGAAGTGTATTACGAGAACACATAAACTATAGGATCACACAGCATTCCTTCAGAGGAGACACATGAAGTTCCATCCTGTTCACTCATCCTGTCCATGACACTGGGCCAGGTGAAGGGATGTAGTTACCTTAACCGTGGAGGATTGTAGGACCAGCTTGGGGCTGGATAAATGGAGGGTATGAGCGACTAGGTTTTCAGAGGGCACATGGGGGTCGATCAGTGATTTGAGCTGGGATAGTCATGGAATCTTGACAGGCTCTCTCCCCCACTCCTGTCGCCCTCCCCCAGCACCTCCCAAACTGCTTGGAATGGCAGGCGGCCCTTCAGTCCTGAGTGGCAGTGCACATGTTTCTTAGTGCCGACACCTCCTTATCGGAACGGAGAGGGAGAAGCTGGTGAGCACCGCATGTGACTCTCTCTGTCGGCCAGCTGATGTGGGAAGGTGGATGAGGGAGATATCCCAGCTCACGCTGACCCCTGCCCTAACCTCAACTCACTACCAGTCATGTCCAGTCCAGTCCGGTTTGTTGTTCCCAGTGGGAGGCCTCTTGCTGTTTCGCAGACAGGCTGAGTTAAGTGGATTAGTGTTAGCATCCAGGGAGGGAGGGAGGGAAGACAGAGATAAGTGGAGAGGAAGACATCAGGAGATGTCAAAGGAGAAGAGCTAGCATTATCTTTTGAGGTCCCACCAGCTCGGCCTACTGGACAGTACTGTATGCCTGGGTGCTGCATTGCTTAAATCCTTTAGGAGAGAATTATTTATACTTTGCGGTCCACCCCCTTTTACCTCATGATATAAATGGGACAAGTATCATTCTTAAAATGGATTTTGCTCCTTGTTTCATCATTACATCCAACTGCTTCTCTTTCAAAATGAGGAATTTGTATCATAGATGTTGTTCTGTACAACAAAAACATTTTTTTTCCTGAAATACAAAATGTACATTTACAATGTACACATTGTGCGAGTTTATTTTCATGTTATAGAAATATACTGTAGATGTTATAGCTGCAGGTATAACAAAGTCCTATTCTCCCCTGTCCAGGTTCACTGCAGCTATTTTCTTCCAAATTTTCTCTTCTCAACACCGGCATCCGACTGAAGTCAGAGTCCATGTATTCTAAAAAGAAATCATAGTCTTTGCTTTATTTCATCTCCACCTTTTCCTTTATTTCCACCACAGTATATTTTGCCCAGTGGGGTGAACCTGCTATCGGCAGCCACACTCTGCAACCACCATGCCCTCAAATTTATATTTGTACGTAACCACTCCAGTGTCGTCCAGGTAAAGTAGGGAGATGGGATCTAGCTTGGTGGGCACACAGCAGGCTCTCGACACCATCTGAGGGCTCTTCATGCTCAACAGCGTCTGGACGATGGCGTGCTTGGTGGGCGTAACGTGCTTGGTCAGTGGGTATGAGCAGATGCCACTGCACTCAAAAGCCTCGTATCCAGCTGGCGCAAGGATCCAGCTGTCCCAGCCGATGTCTTTGAACTCCACGTAAAGTGGCTGCTTCTTACAGTGGTTGCCTTTGACATTGCGACGGATCCTGGAGGCCGTGTCATAGATCAGATTAGATCGCATCTGGATCAAGGCTTCTTCGTCTTCCTCCTCTTCCACATCCCGCACCTGTCCGTTATCCCCCATCCCCAGGTCGCCCTGAAGCATTGCCTCTGAAGTCTCATGCCAAATCATCTCGTTCAGCTCCCGCTTGTCATCGCGGTGATCGCCACTGTGGTCGTCAGAGAAGACTATCATTAAGGGCTTGTGTTTTTCCTCTGGGCTGGTGTCAATATCCATGCTTCCTCCAAATTTCGTCTTCCTCTCTGGCCGTCCTTCCACCTCGCCCTCAATCAGTTGCAGTTCTTGTTCCTCAGAACCCAGGCTGGCAATGTGAACCTCTAGCCTGTGCGTGGTGCCGGACTCTGACTTGCGCCAGCTTTGAACAGCAGCGGTCAGGTCAAAGGCTTCCCAGCCATTATCAGTACCATAGACCTGCCGTGAAGCTAGCTCCACCAACTCCTCCCGTGCTCCACCTGCTCCAGCTCCTCGTTCAGTGCTTGTTTGGTTGTCTTCCCTAGTTCCATGCTGCTGCTCCAGCTTGTAGATGGTCACCTTACGGTCCACCCCGGCGTAAAGTTTACGGTCAGTCTGAACCAGGGTGTAGAGACGTAGCTCTGCGGCGTTGATGCGCTCGTGATGAGGTATGGATATGTTGAAGATCAGAGGATGTTGTCGTACCCCTGCCTTTCCCACACTGCTAGGAGATGAGTCTGCGGAAGACACGTATGCAAAGACAAACACTGTTGTAGTAGAGTTCCAATTTGATGCGTTGAATACCACCCTTCATGCACTTTACATCTTTAGATAATTTGTCCAACACACTTCTGAGAGGCAATTGTAGCTTTACTGTAAATTCTCAAAAAATATTTAATTAAATAAAGTTGAAAAGGCAAAACAAATTTAAAAAAAATAATTACGATCAACATTTTTTACCAACCAAAACATTAGAAAACACTTTCAATTGCAGTGTAAATTTAAATATTTTAGGTGCTGGAATTTGTTTATCTTTAAATGAACAAATAATGTTTTATTGTTGACACATTAGATAGACATTTTTGTGTACTCCATGTCCATTTTAATACGTACAGTAATACTTTTTTAATGAACAGTTCTGATATTAATACTCTTCATTATAAACGGATGAAGGGCTTATAGGTTGCTAATGAAAAC
This sequence comes from Umbra pygmaea, assembly GCA_016801145.1. Lineage (NCBI taxonomy): Eukaryota > Metazoa > Chordata > Actinopteri > Esociformes > Umbridae > Umbra > Umbra pygmaea. Next base: position 17,760 of record JACXGM010015952.1, read on the forward strand.
ATATCCAAATGAAAGCACCAACACCAGAGAACAATGTAATCCCACTGCAGAATATGAACTCTGAGTACATAGAACAGAGGTTCTCTACCTTCGTTCTTGAAGCTGCGGATGATGTTGGCGGTGGGCATGGCGGTGCGGTCTGTGGCAAAGCGGTTGTACAGCTCCATCATGTACTCGGGCGGCTCCACACGGGCACCGCCAGGTGGCTGTGCAGGAGGGCCGGACAGGTTAAAGGTCCGGAGAAACTGTCCTCTCAAACTCTCCAGCAGGCTTTTCATGTCCACATCACTGTCTTGCTCCAACAGAGATGGGTCTATGACACCCCCATGACCATCCACCAGCCCGGGAGCAGGGCGATGCCTCCCTGGTGCCAGGGAAATTGGGCTGCCCTGCCCTGACAGGGGCCACAGCAGCAGCAGCACGGAGAACAGAGGAAGGGGGACTTTGCTGATTGAGGGAGCCTCCAACCTGGACAGACCAGAGTTCGCCATGGAAAGTAACGCTGCAATTGTTGTGTTGGATACCAAATCCACAGTGGCTATATCCAGTGATATTGAACAAAAGTGTTAATCCAATAGTCCACTGGCTTGAATTATGAAGGATGTAAATTTCTCTGGGTGACCCTTGATGAACAGGGAGGTGTTCTGTAGTTTCCTCAGTGTGGCTTGGAACCCTGATGAACCGCTCTCATTCCAGATCAGACAGGCTTTATCCTCATACACACCTTTTGATGTTGTTTTTCTAAAGAGTTGGCGTTCCGACCAGAGGGTGGCTTTGCTGTGTCCAACGAAGGCATCCCTGTGTTTTTTTGCTCAGATTCTCTCTCTCTCTTTTCTCTCTCTCTTTCTGTCCCTTATCTGTGATAAGCTCGCAGTGTGTGTCCCTGTGTGTTTGTGTGTGTGTGTGTGTGTGAGTGTGCGTTATCTCACTACTTCCTTAATGAGAACTTTGTAAACATTGTTCTGTAGCCTCTTCCTTGTGAAAGCAATATTTTGTTTTGGAGCAGCAGGCAGGGATAATCTGATTCATTTGTTTATTTGTTTGTAAATTTTAATGTTGCTTAAACTTGATCTTGCTTCATTTACCGTTTACATTTTGACAAACCAAGTGAAGGGTTTGTTGGTGTTGTTAAATGCCATAGTATACGTGGTCGGACAGGGCTTTCCCAGCTGAACTTAAAAGTAAATGAGGTGTGAGATGTTATAAGCTTCTATGACAAAAATGAACTACTTGCAGGGCTACATACTGCCGACAGCCCTGCGCAGAGGATCTTGCTTTTCTTTACATTTTGACAGATTTGTTTTATTTAATGAATCAGTTCTAATCCTTAAAAACCGCAAAAACGAAAAGGATTTATCACAGTTATATTTTGAAATAAGAAACGACTACGAAGGAGAAGTGAAATGTTATTTCCCGGTGCGTTGTGGAAACAGAGTGGACTACAAAACAGCAGAACGGTTTCATAATCCACTCATTATCTACACAAGGTTGGTAGTGCGCAACACTTAAGTGTGCTTCCTCTCCGAGCTCATTGCAGACGTCAAGAGTGCAGGAACGTGGGTTATCTCTATTTGAACGTCTGTCTGAGAGGCCCCCCCGTCTATTGAAAGCGCAGGAGTCAAGCTGTACAGTTCCCAGTGGGGGCCTATGCCCTCACATCCGTCACTACAGTGCTTCTGAGGTCCTGAGGTTATACCACAGAATCCACAGCCATTCACATAGGACAGAGAGGAATTTAACGGTCAGGCTACATGCTTTCTCAGAGCAGATGTCTCCATGCATACCATTGTGATTAGGGACACATCATGGAGTCAAAGGTGACAATAGAACTGGAACCTGGATGACTCAAGTAAGAACACTTCCAGTAACAGTGGAGTAACCTACACAAACCTCCTCTTTCAATGCCTTTTCCAGGCTCCCTCTCAACTAGCACTCAATCTGTCATTTTGAGATGGCCGCTATTTTAATGACGTGACACAAAGTCTCTACTATTCATTATCTAATCATCATAATAATACCTTGTCATCTTAGCGCCTCATTCTTCATCTAGGCAAACGTTGAACTAATTTTAGAATCTGAATGGATGCTACTGTTAATTCATTTGTTTTAACCTGATTCCTGATGTTCCTTCCTGGAAAGAAAAAGCATGCAGTAGATTTATAAGGCCATGCAAGGCCATGACTGTCAAGATGGTCTGACCAAAAAAAGTTAATCCTAAATCCTCTCATATCAATTATCTGTTCTCATTAACATAGAAACTGTTAAATTATATGGCGTTTGAGGTAATGTAAATTCATTAGTATGCTAGAGGAAATGTGCACTCACCTCTCCAACTTTCACAGATCAGCATGTAACTCATCTAGCTCATTGCGGAAGAGTTCTGAATTCTGCACAACCCCTTTTAATTTAAGCTGTGTTTGTTTAACTGACTCCCTACATATAGATAGCCAATACTAGATGCATACAGGTCCTTCTCAAGAAATTAGCATATTGTGATAAAGTTCATTATTTTCCATAATGTAATGATAAAAATTAAACGTTCATATATTTTAGATTCATTGCACACCAACTGAAATATTTCAGGTCATTTATTGTTTTAATACTGATGATTTTGGCATACAGCTCATGAAAACCCAAAATCCCTATCTCAAAGAATTAGCATATCATGAAAAGGGTCTCTAAACGAGCTATTAACCTAATAATCTGAATCAACTAATTAACTCGCCTGTTTCATTACTCAAAACCGCAATCATGGGTAAGACTGCCGACCTGACTGCTTACCAGAAGGCCTTCATTGACACCCTCAAGCAAGAGGGTAAGACACAGGAAGAAATTTCTGAACAAATAGACTGTTCCCAGAGTGCTGTATCAAGGCACCTCAGTGGGAAGTCTGTGGGAAGGAAAAAGTGTGGCGAAAAATGCTGCACAACGACAAGAGGTGACCGGACCCTGAGGAAGATTGTGGAGAAGGACCGATTCCAGACCTTGGATGACCTGCGGAAGCAGTGGACTGAGTCTGGAGTACAAACATCCAGAGCCACCGTGCACAGGCGTGTGCAGGAAATAGGCTACAGGTGCCGCATTCCCCAGGTCAAGCCACTTTTAAACCAGAAACAGCG
>JACXGM010015953.1:0-20863 GCA_016801145.1 Umbra pygmaea
TGGAGCTTCTTCAGCACAGTGCTGTACATGATTACAGACAGTCTCTCTCCCCCTGGAGCATCTTCAGCACAATGCTGTACATGATTACAGACAGTCTCTCTCACCCTGGAGCTTCTTTAGCACAGTGCTGTACATGATTACAGACAGTCTCTCTCACCCTGGAGCTTCTTTTGCACAATGCTGTACATGATTACAGACAGTCTCTCTCCCCCTGGAGCTTCTTTTGCACAATGCTGTACATGATTATAGACAGTCTCTCTCCCCCTGGAGCTTCTTTTGCACAATGCTGTACATGATTACAGACAGTCTCTCTCACCCTGGAGCTTCTTCAGCACAGTGCTGTACATGATTACAGACATTCTCTCTCACCCTGGAGCTTCTTCAGCACAGCCACCTCCATCTTCAACACCTGTTTGGGCTGCAGGGCAGACTCCACCTTCAGGGCAACGTTGACCTGGCTCAGTTGATCCAGCACCTCGTAGATCTCCCCAAAGCCCCCTCCGCCAATTTTCTTCACCTGCAAATGTGATGTAGGTCAGGGTGAAATCGAAGAAGTATACAAGAGAGGGTAAGGTGGTATGCTAAGTAAAGAGAAAGAAAATATTAGTCTCCTGTGTGAAAAGTGACATGCTTTACAATCCTAGCTGACTAAGAAAGAAAGGTATGCACAAACACCTCTGGTAGTCCCAATCCTACATTGGACATGATATTCTGAACACATTTTGAATGACTGAATATTTAATTTACCTGACACATTACATATGAAGAAGCCCAAACAATATCTTGCTATGTTTAGAGAAGCAGGAACAACACACATATCCAGAACAGGTAGTTTTTACAGCCTCTTACCACTCTCCATCTCTCCCGAACGAGGTCTGTGACTGACAGAATATCAGCTGCAGGTTCTACAGCCCCACTCATTCTGAGTGCTGCTCTGACTTGTGCCAACGACAGCCTGCAGCTGGCATCAGTGTGGCTGGCTTCTCACTGTAAAAGAATGAGACAGAAGACTTTAACATAACGCTAAATTAATTATGCCACACTGTTCTGGATCCTCAAAGACAATTGCAAGCAGATATCATCATTTTACAAACATATTTAGTCTACTAAAACCCTGCATAGCAACAACATGAATTGTTTATTTTATCATAACTTGACTATTGCGTCACTGAACAAAAGCCCCATCAGCAGAATTCTAGTAGCATAATCTACTCTACTGCACTACTTTCCAATCCTACATATATATCCTTCACTGTAGGTCACTATAGTAGTGGTGTAGTAAAGAACAATGCATAAACACACCGATAAACAGGGAAGCAGCAGACGGCAATGTAACAACCCAACATAACCATTCTATTCCAGCCTAGTCTAAACAATTCTGAAAATGTTATTTGATATTAGATTTGTGAAGACGGTTAGCTACCTGGCTTTGTATGTCTATGATTTTGCAGTAGAGGGAGAAAGTCCTGGCTTTGGTCAAACCCGGCTGCATCCGGGGCCTGGCATAACTTGCTTGACAACAAAGCGCAATCCATTGCAGAATTCAGACACTGTACCGACTAGGTAACCACACGTTAAAAACTATAAACAAACCAATGCTGGTTAGCTTAGCAAGCTATCTTTGTGCATACTAGTTAGAAGATAGCTAGCTAGCCAACTTCTTTATATTCAGCAAATGTGTTACAGCTAAAACGTGTAACCATATGGCTAACTGTAAAAGCTAACATTCAGTTCTTGCTGATGGAAAAAGTGAATTAATCATGCTGATTACAACAACAAAACCATACGTGGCTAGGTTAGCTTGGGTGCTAATCTAGCTAGCGAAGTAGATGCACATGCAGCTGTCATCCTAACCTACCTTATTTGATTGCACCATTTCGAAGCTTTAATGAATCCAGGCCATTAACTGACATTTCTTCATACCAATTGCTTTTTTGGTTAAAACGTTTACCTTAAACGTTTTATTGTGAACATAACGGAATGGGGAGAAGGTTTCCCCTCTGCTTGTGAACATTGCGCACACACACAACAGCATCAGCTACGTCACGTGCAAGCACTCCTCCTTGTATCCATTGATTGATCATTCTGCATCCCTCTGCACCTTTGCAGACTTTATCATTGAGAATAGGATTATTCTCTGTATAGCTTCGCTGCCGGGCTAAAAATATACTGTAGATGTCACTGTTATGACACTATTAAAATGAACAACAGTGTCGATGTTTATATCCTGTATGCGCAAAAGAATGGTACCTCCGAACAGCAATGTATTTCAGTACTGCATATAATAGTCACGTCGTTTACATTCCATTGTACAAGTTAGTTAAATTTAATCCATGACATTAAGCATACATTGTGCTGTCAAATGCTTTATTGGCTTACTTTTCTGACTGTCAAATGCTATATCCGATTACTTTGTTAATTCATCATTCCAAAGTATAACATTGCCACAAAATATATCAATTTGGTTTTCGTTATGTCATTCAGTCCTGTGGGCGCTGGCACTGAGTGCTGCAATTTACTGGATAGGACAGGCGTGGTTGGACAATAGGATTGGGTTACACGGGAAGATCTCAATCCAATTTCCGTGTGTCCTCTAACGAAAACCACATAGGGCGGGACCTCGGGCATTCTCATCCAATGTGATTTCAGAGGACGGAGAAAGAGGACGCAAAAAGAATGACATTGAGGTTGTCCCCACGTTTCTGAGCAGTTTAAGGGTGGGAGCGCATAATGAGCGTCACAACCTCCCATATTTAGCGCAGCTTTAGTTATTTACCGTTTGTTTAATGAATACATCTCTGAATACAACGGAGTTGGTGCATGTAAGGAGAAGATCAGTTAAAAACATGCCCACAAAATGTCAAGTACGTGACATTGTGACGATTACCGTTATCAGTAGTTTATGGGGCGTTCTTGCGTTTTCCTGCCCTTGTTAAACCTCATTGGAAGAAAAGGTCAAAGGGGCGGAACCTCTGGCTGTCTAATCCAATGGGACAAGAAGAGACAGGACGCGGATTGAGATCATCCCTGTATGTACGTACACAATCCGTGCGGGGGAAAGTTGTTCGTATTTTTTTGCCTGAAATTATGTTTTTTAAATCACAGCGTGTGCAGCATTACGGAGACTGTTCTATAATTGGACCTGGAATTTATCGGAAAAACGCTGCGACTCAAAAAACACGTGTCCGCATAGTTTCTAAGTTGTTTACTCTTTGGCCTGAAGAAAAGTAGTCGAACTCGAAGTGTCATCTGTTGCGCACAATCCCGTCATCGCTGCATACAGTCGACTTTAGTCCAAAGCAAATTGGTCCCCCACAACCCGCAGTCAAATACATAAAACGATACTGAAACGGTAAGTGGCCATGAATTATTAAACTTATGGCATATCACGTGTCGGTTATCGATCAACACGAGCGCAAAACATTGATAGTTAACATGGTTGTAAAACAAATTCCATTGCAGAATGCAGTAAAACCTTTCAAGTAGACATTAAATTATTATAATCGTTTTACCGCATTTGCCGTAAGTGTGTCTATTCGCGACCGCAACAATGTGGCAACATGACTTCACATACTGTAACTTGTGAAACAAAAGAATGCCTGAATTTGTACGCAAGTGGCTGTTGATTGGGGGCACTACGAAGGGGGTGGAAAGTGGCTCTGCTTGTTTTCCGTCGCTTCCTGTATTTCTCGTTGTGTCAAATGGCAGTTCTGTATTGTCCACGCCTCGCTCTTTCGCTATAGCTGCAGTTTAATCAGTCTGTAAACGTTGGACGCTTAACTTTCATATGATATTGTTATAGTTTATTTGCTCAGATTTTTCATTAGAATTGGACTTGAAAGCAAGTTTATTAGGCATTAAAAATACCTTGCTTGCACGAGCAGTGTATTCCTTCTGAAACTGATTTTTACTTTCATTACATTACCTGTAGCCGCGTGCCGTCTCAGCAAATCATACAGGTCTGTCCTGCAAGAAAACTTGTTGAAACCTTGTCTTATATATTTCCCAGTAATTTCATACCCCTTTCTTTTTCAGGTTACCACACATTAATGAGGTACACAAGAATATCCAGGGCCACTTTGAGCCCTAACGGCAACACACTTCTTCAGAACTGACTTTTCGGAGGATGGGATTTTCGATCTCCATCCAGTTACTTTTCATGTAGACCTTATGTTTTCACAAAGGTCCCTCCGTATTGACCTATAGAACAAAGCAGGCCACGTTGGTCGCCGTCCAGTGTATTGTAGGTGGGCACACGCTGCCTTGTGCCTGGTTTGCTCTCAAGTATCTGGGGATATATAAAGGACCCCGAATTCTTCCCTGCTCTCATCGTTTCTTGTGTATTTTGTGAATATGAGTCTTCCTCCACAACAGAAAATAGTCCTTGATAAGGGTGGGAGCAAACCTCGGGCTGCAGCTGCAATGAAGGAGGCCACGATGCAAAATTGCGGGGATGACTTTTATGACGGTATAGGCCCCCCAGACCTGGAGTCAGCTCACGGGGCTAGAGAGCCAGGGAGACACGGCTCTGGGCTCTTTAACCCAGAGAAAGGCCCCCAAAGTCAGGCACACTACCAGCAGACTTCCTCTGCCAAATGGATACACCAGGACTCCAACCATGGCCCTGGGTGGTCTCAAGAAGCTCCCATGTCTACAAACCCGTGGGGACAGAGCATCGGCCAGTACAGCTTGAACCACATTAGAGCCCAGATGGTCTTCCCCAAAGGGAACCGCGATGGAGGGGCGGCAGTGCAAATGGGGCCAGAGAAGCACGGTCTAATTTCCATGGATGCACAAGCCCACAACCGGGGCTTAGAGTGGGAGCAGCAAGCCAGGCGCAAAGCCCAGCTCCAGGCATACCAGCAGGGCCCCAAGGGCGTGGAGCCCCCAGTTCACTCCGCTCATGCTACACTCGCCCACCCCTCCATACCTCCCGGCTCAATGATGCACACTTTTCAACAGCTGCCGTTCAGACCGACGAATCAGCACCTTCCGGCTGGGTACTACCCAGTGTACCAAGGAGGCACCAAGGCCATGACTACCCTGAGCTACAGCGAGCAGCCCAAGGCCCAGCAACACCCACTGATACAGCTACGGATGCAACAGCAGCACCAGATGCAGCAGCAACAACAACAACAAATGCAGCAGCATCATCAACAACAACAACAACAGCAGCAGCAGTTACAGCATCAAATGCAACAGATCCAGTTGCAGCAACAGATGCAACAGTACCAAAAGCATCAGCAACAACAGCAAATGCACAGACTACTGCAGCAGCCGCACAGTTTACCACTGCAGGAAACCCTGCAGTCACAGTCTCAGCAGCCAAACCAACACTTCCTGAGCTACAACCCTGACAACTGTCCATCAAGCGCCAGCCCCCCACCCACTCAGCAGGACAAGCCACAGTCTGTGGAAGCTCAGGGAAATACAGTTGAGGTCGACACCCCATCCACTGACCCCGCCAGCACGCCCTCTGACCCCGGCCTTCAGAAGGACACGGCGGACCCCATGTCGCCCTGCTCCGACACGCCTCTTTCTGTCCCTCGGCGCTCCCGGCGTCTGTCCAAAGACGGGCTGTCCCCACTGCCTGGCCCCCCCCCCCAAACCCCCTGGAGCCAGACCTCCAGGGACGTACCCCAGAACGGTGTGGTGAGCGTTGCCGGGGGGGTAATTAAAAGCACCCAACGTCGCCGGAGGCAGTCGAAAGAGATCAATCTAGAAACCCTGGCCCAGAAAGCATCAGAGAGGGAGTCCCTGCCCCCGGCGAAGGTTTCCAAGGTAACTAAGTTTAATGTCTTGTGCTTTTAATTCTGTTGAAGTCATCTGTTACAGTTCATTAATTCACACAGTGGCTTGGGTGGTCCCGTAAGCTACGCTAATGTGTGGATCCGATGTAGTGCTCTGGATGGGGTTTGAATCTGACCTGCGGCAAGACTCTGAGTCTCACTTTAAATGAATGGCAAAACAATTCCATTCAGTGCAAAGTTATTCGTAATTCTGCACAAGGAATCGGTTGAAAAATGTCCATTGGACCAAGAACATATTTATCCAACTTGAAGAACAGTGCAGTTTAAAGAGTGGCAGTGGGATTAAGGCAAGAAGGGAACAAAGTGTCATTGTAATACCAATTTCTGCAACCTACCTCCTTTAAACAAATCATGTTTAATATTTATGTTTTCAGCCAATTAGTTAACAGTTTTATCCACAGTGATTGACAGGAGTAACTGGGTTACTCATTAGTTAGTTACCTTGCTGGCTGGGGAATTTGACCTATCAGGAAGAAACTGTTTTTAAATTAGGCCTATTCCTAGTGCTTAGATTCAAGTTTAGCTTCTGTCCAATAAATCCAAGAAATACAAAGCAAGTGCCTGACTAGAAGTTAGGTTAGTTCCTGGATGATTGTAGAACAGCTTGTGTCATAATTGGCTGCCATTGTGACCACTACAGCAACATGTTCCTCTTCCAGTAGGCAAACTGTGGTTTCTGTCATACTTCCTTATGATTGTATTTTTAATAATTTTGTGAAATCTGTTCAGTTGACTTTCACAGTTATCTTAGTTGTTACACATTTAGAACTAGCAACCCAGCTATTTGGCCCACAGTGTGCATGTACACGCATGCACACACAGACGCACAGCTCTGTCATTTGTTACTTGCCATCTACATCTTTTCAGGGACATACAACTTGTGCAACTTGAAAAGTAGCTTTCCAGCGAATCCTCTACTGGATAGCTCAACTTCTGGCTTAACAGTTGAGCTGTGAGAAAAGGGCGATCTCTAACCTTGCTGTCTGGAATTTAGGATGTTTATGTTTCCCTAGGGCATACCAACTTGAAGCTGTTTTTTGAAGGCCATACTTACTGCTGAAAACATTCACTTCACAAACAAATTAGCAGGTTAATGGTTGTGTAGTGTTGAGCTGTCCTGGGTTCAGTCCACAGGAAGTTGGCTGTGGAATGAATTGGGTGAATTTTACAATTTGCACCCCAGTGGGTTGTATTGATTAACCTTTAAAAATGTTATTCTTTACCTCCCTAACCTCCCCTAAAGTCACCCATAATCATCTTTCTCCCTCTACTGTCAACTAATCTACTGAAAAACATTTGAAGTAGTGGTCCAGGTATGTAATGACAAGTAGTGGAGCTGGGACCTTTCTATTATTCTCTACTGTTCCTCTGTTATTAAGCAAGGGAACGGTTTATGATGTCAAAGGGCACCATGAAACCGACCCCATAAGAAGCCTGCATGGTGTTGTTTAATAACTGCTGGGTAACTCACCTCACATGCCAATCTTTCACTTCTCCCACATGGCGACCTGTGACGTCAGCTAAGAAAGTAACTGTATAACAGCTTTTCTGGCTGTAAACTGCTATAGCAGAATCATTTATGACATTAGGCTGTTTAATTTGGTTTCATTTTTAGTCTTTCATGTTGGCTGTTAACCAGTCGAACTCTACAAACTCATCAACACCATATTACATTTTAATCTCTACTCGTCCTTCTTCATCTCTATATATTTTCACTTCGTGTCGGTATTCCAGAATAATTGGAAAATAAATGTAAACATGTAATGCATGGGGGATAAAAGTTAACGGCTGTCCATTCCGTTGGCTGTTGTTTTGCTAGATAGTAAGTAGGGAGAGTGGGAATCTCATTCATCCATTCATGCGCGTCACTAATTAGATGACGAGGCATTTGGCTAACTTAAGTGGATATCAGTTAACGGACGTCACACAAGTGCCAGTTGTTGTTTCTGGGAAAGTGAGGCGGAAGTATTTTGGATCTTAGAAATTAAGTTGATCAGATTTAATATAATTTTGCCTAAAATATTCCCCTTTTTAACCTGTCTGTCTTTCAGTTTGCATTGACTTGTAATCTCAACAATCTCTCTTTAGACATTCCCAGTTTGTTGAATTAGCGAACTTGCTGACATGGTACTATAATTCAGACATTCAAACAATTTATTGGTTTGAACATTTAATACAAACCATGAAACAACATACTGAATGTCTTAGCAGTGCTTGTAATTATACTTCATTCAGTATACCACAGTAACTACTGACAGAAAGATCTGAAAACACTAAAGCAGAAAACTTTGTGTAGACCAATACTAGTGGCCACATCTGTAGCAGCAGGAGCAGCAAATTGGTATTCAAGTCAAATACACTTGATTTAACTTGGTTGTATTAACTTATAATTTTTCAATACAGAAAAGATGCAGTTTGTGACTTTTTACAATTAAAAAAACAATGTTTTAAAACTCCCATTTATTTCTGCATGTGTAATATGCTGTTAATACGTACATAATCCCTAAGTAAAATCAATGTGGTTTCTTAGCCATGAACGTATTATTATAAACTTTTTTGTGTGTGTGATTCCCCCTCCCCAATTTTCCTCCCGTCCCAATTCTCTCTAATTCTGCCTTGTCGGCAGCTCCTTAGCACCTTGGACAGATCTGTGGGATGGTGAAGGGGGCTCACATGGTTCAGCCAACCACATCACCCAGCCGCCAATATTTTTCATACTGCTTATTCTACACGGAAGCCTTTAGTCAGATTATGCACAGGATGATTATGTTCACCAACTAGATTTCCGTGAATGAAGCCACAGACTGGGCTCAGTCTCATCTGAGATGGACAGTAGCACAGTTGAATCTTCTGTGATTTTTGGTCCGTGAGTCAACATTTGACATTTTGAAAAAAACAGCCGTTGTGTTCTCTGGGCCAAAGAGGAAAAGGACCATCCAAGCTGTTATCAGCATCAGGTCCAAAAGCCAGCATCTGTCATGGTATGGGGGTGTGCCAAGTGCCAGGGCATTGGTTAATTCACATGTGAGAGGGCACCATTAATGCAGAAAGATAAGTATACATTTTGGAGAAAGATTAATGCCATCCAGACATTGTTTTTTCCAAGGACGTCCCTACATTTTCCGGCAGGACAATGCCAAACCACACTCTATATCCAGATTTCAAGCGCATGGTTACGTAAGCAGAGACTGTGGGTGCTAGCGTGGCCTGCCTGCAGTCCTGACCTGTCTTCTACTGAGAATGTGTGGCGCATTTTGAAGCAGAAGATTAAAGCAACAAAGGTACAGAAGTGCAGCTAAAGACCGGCGCAATGGATGACTGGGGGAAAATTCTGCTAGCTAAATTTAATCAACTAGTGTCTTCAGTGCCCAATCAAAATGTCTTAATAATGTTTTATCAATATATTAATGGGTGAATTGAATTTTCTAAAGACTCTCTTTTGGTTTGTTTTTTGCATTTTCAATACTGTCTCAACTTTTTGGGAATTGGGGTTGCAAAATCAGTGGGCAGAATCTTTAAATCTACTGCATCTTTAAAATTGCAAACGGCCATACGTAAGAAGATTGTTGGTATTTCATTTTTTTATTCTTTAATTTCAAACTATTACACAATGCCTAATACATTTTTAGGAAATAATATAATTTCATGAATATAATCTTAATTCAACAGTAAGAGCAGGCAAATTGACATTAACAATATGACAAGGTGATTCAAACTTTTTGGTTCACGTTAGCCAGAGCAACATTTTTTTTCCTGCTTACTCTATAACGTGAGAAGTGTTTTTGATTTGAATAACAGATTTCTAACATTTGTTTATGAAAATGTTAAATAGTTTAGTGCTGGTTTTGTGAGGGGTGTGTGTGTACGGAGTGCAGACATCTAGGCGGTGTGCAGAATGTTAAAGCTGTTGCATGTCCACACACCTCCACATTCTTCTGGGCTCTCCCTTTCTCTTCATGGAGCTGAGCCAGGGAGGGGCCACGCCTTCAGCCCATAGCCCACTACCACCCCCAGGCCTGCAGACTCGCACTCCCACACACTCTCTCCCCAACAGCTGCCTCAAGAAAACAATCCCACTAATGTTTTTGCGCAATTCCAAGGTTGAACTTTTCCTTCTGATTCCAAGCAACGCAATGCTGACCTCATTTTTGTGGGTGGAGTTGAGTTAAGAGGATCAAAGTGCAGAATTGCAATGAAGACAATTTATTGCAATGTTTACTTGATTCCATAATGTGGCACAAGGCTCATTTAACGCTCACCTGTAAACTGTACCCACAGAGAGACATTCATACTCTTGGTCTGACTGACACTATTGACTGTGTGCTAAAACTTTAGACCCTCAAATCTTTTCCATGAATACCTTTATCTTTTTCTCTGTGTCAATCTATCTTTTCTCTCTGTCCTCATCAACAGCTGGACGACATGCCCGCGGGCAGGCAGGCTGGTATGGGGCCACTTGTGATCCCCGTGTCGGTGCCAGTGCGCCAGGGTCAGACGATCCATCCGGGCACCTGGCCTCAAGGACGACCTCCGGGTCGGCAAAATCTGATTCAGCCACAGCCTGAGCAGAAGACCTCGGTCATCGTGCCCTGCCGCCGTTCTCTGAGGACATCCCTGTCGGAGAGCTCCAGCCAGGTAGGTCCAGCTGAAGCCGGTTCTTGATGTATTCAATAGGGCTGTGCCGTAGAAATGGAATGATTAGAAATGCCATTCCAATTCAAATCAATGTAGCAGAGTGGCAGCCATTTTTATGTGTACCATTCCATTGCAAAGATCTAGCGGCCTACTTCCGCATTAAACGGATGTGCGTGTTGTCACCGTGACAACTAACAACAATCGACATTTTGTTGTGTAGTAATCGATTGACCACTCCAAGCAGTTCAATGGCCTTTCTATCCATTCGATTTCTATGGGCTGTGCATTTGTAATGTTTGTGTCTTTTGTAGGATATGTTTAGAGTCTTTCACTATTTTACTCCCCATCCTTGAGTATTGGTGCCTAATGACTGAATATCTTTGAGCATTTGATATATTCTGCACGAAGTTCCAGATGGGTGGAGGTTTGTTTTATTTAGGCACAGTTAATTTATTTGAAAACCAGTACTACTTATAATGATCTGGTAAGGAATGTCTGAATTATCATTAAGAAAATAAATTTGTACTTGGCAAGTTGCATTGCATAAGATGAAATGGTAAACGTATAAACAACTACTTTCACACATGTCAATACAAATGTGTACATGGTAGAAATTGTGTTGTCATCATGTTCTGTAATCGATATGATTCAGTTAAGCCTTAATGTCAAAAACCACATGACAAGATGAGTTAGCTTTCCAATTTTTTACTTGCCCACACCTGCATTTCTTGTGATCCAATTCCTTCCATCCACTGAGCCAGATTGGAGTTGGTTGTTTCTTCTATTAAAAAAACAGGTGGCGCAGCGGTATAAGGCACTCATTCTTAGCAACAAGCTCACCACCACAGTCTAGGGTTAAGCTTTGAACGTGCCACTAGCTCACATCATGTGTCAAACCAGTTCAAAGAAGGGCAGAATATCTGGAGGTTTTTATTAATTAGGTCACTAATTGGTTAGGATCTCCTCTCACCCGGTTCTCTTAATTGGGAACAAATTTAAAAGTAAAACCAGCCCAGGAGTATTTTGTTCTTACCCAACAAGGTCTGGAACCCACTGGGTTTCTGTTCTACCTAAACATTAATGGCTCATAAGTTTGCACCAGAAGTGGCATGAAGTCACCCAACATCAATATGAAAGACTGGTGGAGAGCATGCCAAGATGTATGAAAGCCAATTGATATTGTTCTAAAATTACTATTCTTCCTAACTTAACACATTAGTATTGTGTTGTTTATAAATGATTATGAACTTATTTTTGTTGCATTACTCTGACAACACTGCACCTTTTGTTATTTTTACCAGTTGTCATTTTCTGCAAATACATTTTCTGAATGACAAGGGTTTTATTTAGAATTTGAGAGAATTTATGTCAGTTGTTTATGGAATAAAACCAAAATTTTAAAAATCTACTTCAACACATGCCTATCAATTGTAAAACCAATAAAGCATTCTTTTTGCAGTGGTCTCACAATCATAATTTATTCCAGAGCTGTATGTAGTCATTTAAATTGTGTAGACAAAGCACACATTGAATGTTCACTTCACAACAACTATCAAGATAATTAAACAAAGTAGTTAAACATCAATGTGCAAGGCAAGACTAACAAGGCAATCAAACAAAACAAAAAAAATTCTGGACATTGTTTATCCAAATAGCCTACTTAAAACGTGTGTGAATACATGGCAGAAAGTAACTTTTGTTTATATGGGATGGTGCTTGACGTTTGTGTACAGACACACGGCTTTCAGTAGCAACTGCAGGTGTGTCAGCTGCAGGTGTGACCTTAATTGCATCACTGTCCAATCTGATCAGAGGATCGAACATGATCTGAGCGCATGATGTGAGACAGTTTGTTCTCCGGCACACCAGTTTGGGAAATCTTCATGAGGGGAGCAAAAATAGTGTTTTGAACAAAGCGCTGCATAAATTGCCACCAAGACATATATACAGTGCCTTGCGAAAGTATTCGGCCCCCTTGAACTTTTCGACCTTTTGCCACATTTCAGGCTTCAAACCCAAAGATATGAAACTTAAATTTTTTGTGAAGAATCAACAACAAGTGGGACACAATCATGAAGTGGAACGAAATTTATTGGTTATTTCCAACTTTTTTAACAAATAAAAAACTGAAAAATTGGGCGAGCAAAATTATTTTTCGTCCCATATCTAATCTCCCTTTTTTGCTAAACTCTTGGAACGAGTGGTTGCTTCTCAGTTGATTTCTCACTTAACTGAGAAATATCTCTTTGAACCTCTGCAATCAGGCTTTTGTAAATTGCATAGTACAGAAACAGCTTTGGTTAGGGTCACCAATGACCTGTTAATTGCTTCAGATTCTGGCTGTCTTTCAGTTTTGATCCTACTTGATCTCAGTGCCCCTTTTGACACTGTTGATCACTCAATTTTAATTACTCGTCTTGAAAATGTTTTTGGGGTTTCTAATACTGTTCTTAATTGGTTTAAATCCTAACTCTTTGATCGGAAGCAGTTCGTTGCCATGGGTGGATTTAGATCTGAGATCAATGTTGTGCAGTCTGGCGTCCCTCGGGTCAATTTTGGGCCTGCTTCTTTTTAATAGTTATGTTTATCCTCTTCGTCAGCTTTTGAGATCTCTTGGTCTAAATTTTCATTTCTATGCAGATGAAACTTAGATCTACATTCGTTTTAGACCTAATGAAATTGTGCCTGTTTATTTTCTTTCTGAGTGTATTTCTAAGATGAGGGAATGAATGACTGATAATTTTCTTTGTCTTAACAGTGAAAAGACTGAGATTATGCTTGTTGGTTCACCCCACCAACTACGCAAAGTAGAGCCAGTCACTCTGGATCTTGATGGCTCTACTGTGGAGTTTCAAACTAAATTGAGGAATTTAGGAGTACTTTTTGATGCCAATTTAACGTTTGAGACACATGTTTTGAATACTGTTTGGATCTCATTTTTCCGTCTTAGAAACATTGCCAGATTGCGTCCAATGCTGTCGTTTACTGTTGCGGAGAGATTGATAAACACTTTTGTGTTTTTGCGTATTGATTATTTTAATGCCTTGTTAGCTGGCGTGTCAAAAGTAACCTTAAACATGCAGGTTTTACAAAATTCGGCTGCCAGAATCCTTACAAGAACTAACATACGCGACCATATTACTCCTGTTTTGGAGTGTTTGCACTGGCTTCCCATTAGGTTTAGGGTAGATTTTAAGATTTTTATGCTTACTTACAAGGCACTGCATGGTTTGGCACCTCAATATTTGACAGAGCTTTTAACTCCATAAACTCCAAAACGTGTTCTTCGTTCTTCAGTACTGGTCTTCTAACTGTTCCCTCAACCCGTTTGAGATTAATGGGAGATAGGGCTTTTTGTTCATTAGCTCCAAAGCTTTGCAACTCTCTATCGATTGAGATCAGGCAAGCCAAATCTCTTAGAATTTTAAAATCTCAGCTTAAAACTAATTTTTTTAAGTAAGCTTTTAATTGATTTATAGTTTTTTATTCTTGTTGTTTTTTTAATGGAAATTTCTTACTGTGTATTATGTCTCTTTTGTGTGTTGTCTCTTTTGTGTGTTGTCTCTTTTGTGTGTTGTCTCTTTTGTGTGTTGTCTCTTTTGTGTGTTGTATCTTGTCTATTTTAATTGTTTTTGTACAGCGCTTTGAGATGTACATTTAAAGGCGCTATAGAAAATTAAGGTTATTATATATTATTATATTATATGAAGTACGTTCTTGTATGATTGAATGTAATATAAGTGGCTCTAAATCCGTTGCTAAATGTAAATTCTCTCACCCTGAACCAGGATGGGGAGGGTGACCCAGGGCCGGACGACGATGGGAAATCGGTTAAGCAGAAACGGCGCCCCCGACCCGAGCGTCTGATCATCCCCCTGCCTAAAGCGGCCACGTTCATCGCCCCGTCGGTGTACTCAGCCATCACACCTTATCAGAGCCACCTGCGCTCGCCAGTCCGCCTGCCCGACCACACCTTTACCATGCCCCCCTACACTCCGCCGCCCATCCTGTCCCCAGCACGCGAGGGCTCTGGGCTCTACTTCTCCGCCTTCCTGTCCTCCATCGCCGCCGGGAACCAGACTCTGCAGCCGCCTCCCATCACACCCAAGTCGACGCCACGCAGCCTCCTGCGCTCCGGTGAGTGTTGACATGGAGGTTTCCGGAATACCTTTCCCTCTGTCTCTCGCTCTCTGTCAAATAGGCTTTATTAGCATGGGTTTTTTATTTTTACTCCCTGTTCCTTCTCCTATGAGCCAAATTTACACTCTATTTCATATATAGTGCTCTACAAAGGGTGAGATTTTGAACACAATCTTTCATTACATTTGAATGACTAATTAACATTTTTTGGGTTTAAATGTGCTATTTTTGTAGAATTTGTGTAGAACTTCGCAAAGTGAAAACAGAAATTTGTCTGATTCAGTGACCAGCTTCCAAAAGCTCTACAAGATGTATTTCATTATGTTTTCAAAATCTGAAATCAGTTAAGATGGTACAATGATTTCCTAGCCTGGGAGAACCCTGACGGACTTCCGGCAAATTTGAGATTTGCTCTGCAAGTCAGTCTGGCCAAGAGCCCATTCAAGCCCATTTCCAATTTTTCCAAATCAAGGCACCTATCACAACTGTTGAGGCGGGCTTATACAATGACGGTAGTGCAGCTTTATACTGTCATTGGTTGAATTAGACAAAAACAACAATGGCTGCCGCAATCGAAGCCTTCATTTCTAAAAAAATAAAAGATGTTGTCACGTCTTGCCGACTCGATTCGGCAAAAGTCTGATATATCCATGATATTGCGCCGAGAGGCATTTGAGAGGCGTCCGTTGGTGATGCCCCTTTGGAAATTGGCTGTAATGAACCTTGCCCAGACCCACTTTCAGTCAGAACTGAGAAGGGTCTGGTGTTAACCAGGCTAGTGATTTCCTTCACTATGCAGTGAATATTTTACAATTTGAACAGAAATTGCAATGAGGACGAGATGAGTTGTTCTTCCACAGTGTGTGTTAATGGGCACACACCGGTCTAAATTAAATCAAATGTTTTGCATTGTAGGTAATGCTCTTTTCTTTCACAAAGCACTCCATACTGTCCATACAGATTTTTTTAAATATCAAGAAATACCGTTTTTACAGTGCTGTTAAACTGGTCACGTGATAGAGAAAGTAGTTCTGTTGTTATACTACTTGTTTTCTTTCAAATACTTTTCAAACATTTAATGTAGTTTGCGGGTAGTTTCAGTGTTTTTTTCACCTTACATGCAATAAAACCTGCGGTCTTCTGTACATGTGACAAACTTGAAACTTGAGTTGAACGTTTTATTCACTCTGTCCCAGGTATGTAAGTAAGTATTTGAAAGAATACAAATTGTATTTGAATGAAGATGTGTTAGAATATACGAATAATGCGTTTTTAGACATGCTCACAAATCCCAGCAGTGGTGAGATCACCACATGAGGCCTATACTACGAGCAAGTTGAACATGCCCTGGATTTCATTCCATGAACTGGCTTCACTAAACCTAACAACTGCTGTCTAGATAAGCAAGGTCATGACAGTGGTTATCAAATTGTTAAATTGACCCAGGATTTACCAATCTAGCAATGAGTGCGTTCACATAAAAGGTGCGGTTTGTGCATCATATGACCAATCGCAGACATGGACAAGTCTATGAAAGATGCATATTTCGCTCAAGAGGAGTAAAAGAAAATTTTAGAGAAATACTAAGAGTATAAAAATATAATACAGACGTAAAGCAGGAAGGATAGCTGGCAAGTATTTGTCACCTGCATATTTCTAAATGTGTCAATTAAGGCTGCCCCGTCATTAACAAGAACTAAATCTGACAATAATTACAATTGTGTATTCCATTAAACCAATGTGTTGCTTAGATGAATGCCATATTAATTTGGTTGCAACACTGGCAGTGTTAAACGGTAAAGGGAGAAAAAAAATGTGCAGGGTATGTGTCAAATAATCAATTTTAAAATACTGGGTTGTTCAACAAATGTTTGAAGTTCTGTGGGAGTAAACTCAAGTTTATTTTATTTGTACAACAACTAGGCTGACCATAGTGCTTTACAGAAGTTTTAAATCTAAAAAAAGAAAGTAATAAAAACACCTGTGTCACAACACACAGTAACACAAATAAAAGAATGAGAGCAGTATAAGACGTAGGCTAAAACAGAAAGGTAAGGAAAAGCCAGAAATGGAGGTTAGTATGCTAGTGTGAACAGGTGGGTTTTTAATAAGGACTTGAAGACAGACAAGGTAGGGGCCGTTCTAATCTGAAGGGGCATGGAGATCCAGAGTTGAGGCCCTGCTAATGCAAATGCACGATCACCTCTACGCTTAAAGAGCAACTTGCATGTTGAATTGATAACTGAATTAATAGTTAATGTTTTCGGAAGGGGTCTTTTAAAAACAAATATGTAAGAATTTCTATGTTACACAAAACATTGAGCAGGATTTTGATGAAAATCTGCTCATAATAAGGCAGGCTCCGCCCGGCTAACAACTCGTCATATGACGTAGGCAGAGGCAAATACGAGCTGCGCTTTGCTCTCTCATTGCGTTTGTCGATGTAGTTAGAGCAGTGGTGAGAGACAGCGCGAGATATAGAGAAAGTTTTACAGTAGCCGTAATCGTAGCAGCTTAATTTCACTTTCGGTTTCATCTGTAATTTGAGCATGAATTTTATAGACTACCTCGCGTTACGTCACATCCGATCTGTGATTTATAGCTGGATATGTTATTGTTAATTACAATTTTATCTGTAAGTATCGTTTTTGGCAGTTATCTGTTTCTCCAATCCAGTTGTTTTTCATTACTGTACACTATTCTATATGGAGGTGTCCAGCCTGCAAGTTGCTCTTTAAGTCTAGCGCGAGGGACTACCAACAACGCCTGATCAAGAGACCTTAAGCTTCGGGACGGAGTGTAAACTAAATAGTAAATGTTTGTACTGTCTCTACAGTGAAAGGGGCTTCATTGATGTTGGTTCCATATCAAACACTTCATACATGAAACTACCTGTAGCAAACAAACGCAACGCTATGCATACAGTCTATGAAACTGGTGGCACATGACTTCGATTCATTCATTAAATGTCTCAAGACGTTGATAAAGATACTTCAATCCCTCCACTGAGAAACTATATCTTTCAAAAAGATACTCATCAGAGAAAAAAGATACTCATCAGAGAAAAAAGATACTCATCAGAGAAAAAAGATACTCATCAGAGAAAAAAGATACTCATCAGAGAAAGCAAATGGTGACTCTTAGAATGGTGATGCATTTTTCAATCGAGAATTGATTGGTCAGTAGGCGGGGCTTTTATTTAGGTTAATCTGTTATCTCAGCTCCGGAGCAGGTTAGGTTCGCAGCCTAAGTTACCATGGCGATGTAACCCGGTAAAAGGTGAACCACCGTCGTGGTGTTGAAAACCCAGGGTTGAACCTAAAGTTAGCTCGCTTCATAGTATATGCCCCAGGTCTATCAGGCTTTCTGGTTAACATTCGGTTTGGAACTTGCGTAGGAACAAGTTTGATATTGGGGACACACACCATATATTTTTCACATATTGTTGTTATTATTTGTGGGGACCACATTGCCTGTTTCATTATTTGTGGGGACCACATTGCCTGTTTCATTATTTGTGGGGACCACATTGCCTGTCTAACATTAGGGGGACGTTCCCCCAATCCTGCCTGTTCCACTTGGAAACTTGCATATTTGGAATTTCATGGCCAATACACCTGCGTTTTAAAAACTCAAGACAATAGTTTCTACGTTTTTCTTTGTTTCTGCACAGAATCCCGCGTTAACGCGACCTCTGCGTAGATAGTAAACATCATGTGTTCCTTTCTGTTCCACAGCCAGCTCTGACATCAGTCCTCCAACTCTCCCTCTGATTACCGACGCCACGCCTGTCAGCTTTGAACCGTGAGTACGAACATCTGTAACACCACTGTGAGCTGTAATAACACCCTTCTAGTGTTTTAATTAAACATCTGGAACACTCCACCCAGTCAGATACGATCATAAAACCCATTGTAGTGCTTTAACTAAACATTAGCAAAAGTAAACATTCTGCTGAATCAATTTAAGTATTTGAATAAAATTGCCCCTAGATGCTGGATCTTGGTCAGTTTACTTACTTTCCCCACTCAAGGTTGATAAAGGGTGTGATTTGAAGAAGGGGACATGTAAAGTAATCTACGTCAATCATCTACGTCACCTGTAGCATTTACATGTCTCCTGTCGGGATATTTGTTTTCTTTTTTGCTCTAGGAAAGATTTATTTACTATAATGTCATGAAACTTGGAAGATTCCCAAGGGTCCAATAGCAGAATGCCAGACTTGTAGGTCCACAAAGCCTGCTGTTTTCCTAACATTGTTCTCTACCACTTCCTCTCCTCCAGACGTATAAACATCGGCCCTCAGTACCAGGCAGAGGTGCCAGATCTGCAGCAGGACCAGTCACTGTCCCAGTTAGACCAGCACAAAGCCGACCTGGTGTGGCTCCCATTGACAGTGACCCAGCTGAGCCACGCAGAGCAAGTAAACGGTAACTGTGATGCCCCTTCCTCGGACCCTAAGACCGAAATGATCTGAAATGTGCTGGCACCGCTACTTTATTTTCACCTAAATACACACTTGACACGCTATTTTCAACCTGTTTAGCAGTACCGTTTCACTTATGACCTATTTCTTAGTGATAGTTTTAATTGCATTCCTAAACATGAGTGCTAATAACAAGTGTTATTTATACAATTTTAAAGTGGAATTAGGGAAAAAATACATTTGCTGTAACCTCACTGGGTATTTCCTCATTTACCTCTCTATGCAAATCTCCCTCACTGCCTTCCTCTAGTGGACAACCTGATGAACTTGTCCTGCTCCAGTGTCCTGAACGGCGGTGGCACCAATCAGGAGCTGGCACTCCATTGTCTGCACGAATGTGGGGGAAATGTACTTGTAAGTACACTGACTCAGCATTAAAGCCCATGATGTTGTATCCTGTTAGCTTCCATGGTAACCTAGGGTGTACGCTTCCATGGCAACCCGTGGTATAATTTTCCATGGTAACCCACTGAGGCAAATGGGTTTCACTCTGGCTTCATTGGTTTCTCTTCCATAGTGTGGTACTCTAGGTCATAGGGTGCTAATTAGACCTCGGTCAGCTAATGACCTGTTGTTCTTTTCGCAGGAGGCATTGGCTTTTCTGCTTCTCAAAGAGCCTTTGTTCCCGAAAGGCCACCAGCTGGCAGACTATCACTACTCAGGTGAACTTGACATTTTGTTGTGCTTTTTACTGAAAAGTTGTTTGGTAACACCTTATTTTGAGAGTCCATATCTAGATGCTCTACATATTATCTGCATACTGTCAACAACATTTTAACAAATTATCTACTAACACTAACCCTAATCCTAACCTTAACCATTCCCCTTATGTTAAACCTAACCTTAACCATTACCCTAAAACATAATCTAAACTTACCCCTACCCTTAAAATACACAATTAGTTGCTTATCAACAGATGGTTTGTTGATAGTCATATCATCAACAAACTATCTGTAGAGCACATACAGATGGAATGTCAGACTCTCCAAATTTTTGAACCTTTGAAGAAAAAGGCAGTTTATTGACAGTATGGTCAACTGTTCCCCTCACAGGATCAGACTTCTGGACCCCTTCAGAGAAGCACTTCTTTAATAAAGGCATTTCTGCCTACAGGAAGGACTTTTTCTTGGTCCAGAAACTGGTAGGCCCACCTGGGAAAACCCTGGCACTAATAAAAGGAAGGACTACTTTGTTGGTTATGTTGGGTTTGAGTGAAACGATTAACTATATATGTTCGCGTTTGTGGGAAAAGGAAGTGTAATTAGGCAACTGCATGTGCCTGTGTGTGTGTGATCTTTCTCTACAGGTGCGTACAAAAACAGTACAGCAGTGTGTTGAGTTCTACTACACGTATAAGAAACAGGTAAAAATCGGTCGCAGTGGAACCCTCACCTACGGACCGCATGAGTCCCCAGCAGAGAAACAGAATGAAGAAGTAGTGGACGTCAAGGTAGGGCTGAATTACAGAGTTAAAGAATAGTAGGGCTGAGTTATGGTTAAAGAATAGTAGGGCTGAGTTACGGTTAAAGAATAGTAGGGCTGAATTACAGAGTTAAAGAATAGTAGGGCTGAGTTACGGTTAAAGAATAGTAGGGCTGAGTTACGGTTAAAGAATAGTAGGGCTGAGTTACGGTTAAAGAATAGTAGGGCTGAATTACAGAGTTAAAGAATGGTAGAGCAGAGTTACGGTTAAAGAATGGTAGAGCAGAGTTACGGTTAAAGAATGGTAGAGCAGAGGTACGGTTAAAGAATGGTAGAGCAGAGGTACGGTTAAAGAATGGTAGAGCAGAGG
>JACXGM010015954.1:0-20877 GCA_016801145.1 Umbra pygmaea
GACTTCTTATCCCTCCTGGGATGAATTAAGATTCATGGAAAGGGGGAAAACCCCAATGTATGTCACACATTTAAACCTGTACCTATGTGATTTTGGTTTTGATCAACCCATAAAGGGAGTTTGGTAGTATTACTTGTAAAGGTTATGTTGTCTCCACGGGGTTCTAGGAGAAGACAAAAGCTAGCTCCCCCTCTGGAAGATATTCAAACCCAGTCCTTTGTTACAGCCCGGAGGCGCCAAGGCGACGTAGAATCTAATTACTAATGTACTATTTGTTTTCTCCAATCCCAGCCAGTGAACTGATAGGAAGTTTGTATGCAGCGGAAGTTGGGGGCGTCCCCTCTTGGGGGGAAATATAAGTCTTTGTTTAAGGTTAAACTGAGGAGATTTCTGTAACGACTCTCCTGGCGACACGTCTGTGTGTGCCATAGCAAATGTGTTGAATAAATGTTGTATTAGATAGACTGTACCGTATAAGACATGCTTAGATTATAGATCGTATTTAGAAGTGTAAACGACATGTAATTTCTTGGTATAATTGTGTAATTCTGTGTCTGGTTAAAGTGTTGTACTTTGATGCCCTTTAATTGGAATTAAATATTATTCATTTACTAAGTTCTGTCATAGACATTCTAAATCCTTTCCCTGAACATCTCCGGTGGAGTTATTAAGGGGAATGTTAAGTTATCTTGTTGCGGTCTGCTCTGAAGTTTCAGCGTTTATCACGCTCAAATTAGGTAGCCTATGCTCCTTTGTCTGACTCGCGGGCAACGCTCTAGTTTCCCGGGTCGCTGTGGTATTTCTTTCCGTAGCTGTTTACACACGGATAAATGATCATTATGAGGTCAGATAGTTAGATAGGAAATATACAACCATGTCTATTCTATAAATCCTCTATAGGCATTTATTAAGCATTTCTCCATTCTCAACCCAGACTATTGCAACAAGGGAGGAAAGTAATATTATTTTATTAATGCTTTAACTTCATAAGTGCATCTTAATTGTAACCTTTTACTCCCAACTACAGCTTTGCATGAACAGTGTTGCTCCTTGATATTGTTAGTCCCAGCCTCCGTCTTGATTAGTAGGATATGCGGTGGTTCATTTTTTTGACTGTGACCGATATGCTTTTGCCTCTATTTGGATGCCTTGTTGTTCCTTGCATTTCAGCTGTATGTCTTGAATTTAGCCTTCGAACGCATGTTGCAGCCCCTTTTGCCTACTTCTATCGGACACTTTATTTGCTGCTTCATAAAAGTTAGATAAATTTTCAGCAGGAAGAGCTGTCACAGCATAAGCCATGTTG
This sequence comes from Umbra pygmaea, assembly GCA_016801145.1. Classification (NCBI taxonomy): domain Eukaryota; kingdom Metazoa; phylum Chordata; class Actinopteri; order Esociformes; family Umbridae; genus Umbra; species Umbra pygmaea. Next base: position 1,307 of record JACXGM010015954.1, read on the forward strand.
ATACCAAACCAGAGCCCAGATGAAGTTGTCGGACGTAGCAACAGAAACTAAGGGGGCGGGGCTTAGCCAAAAATGAATTGGGATTCCTGATTGAATTGAGTGTGTTTCTTTACTGGTTGAGTCTCTTTTTGTCCCTTTGACCAATCTGAAATTATGGCCTGAGAGGAGATATGGTGCTAGACTCAAGAACAGGCCTAGAGAACACTGTAACAGTGAACAGGTGTCATTGGTAACATCCTCCATGACCTAATCAACAACGTGTGTCCACTAAAGAACTGTGCTACTGGGGTTTGGGGATGCAAAAGTTGTGATATTTGTAAAAAGGTAATCTGACGCTTTAATTGTGTGCATTAAAGGAGAATTCCGGGCGACTTCAAAACGTAGCTCTGTTATTTGCATTTCAGAAGTGCTGTCCGACCCGTTAATAACTCAAACAATCTGTATTGCCAAAACTGTGTTTACCTTTTTCTGCCAATAGACAATCATTACGCATTTACGGGGCAAGTTAAAAAGCGTGTTTGAGCCACAAAACATGTTCAAAATGTCATTATTAGTCCATATCCATTTGCACTGATTCCTTATAATACACACAGCGAGTTTGAACAAATAAGTTTGTGTACATACCTTAGTTTATTTCCCATTTTCAAGTGAAGTCCACACTAGTCGATTGTCGAAGTCATACAATTCAATATTCCAAAACGTATTTTTTCCGCAAAAAAAAACTATTTTTATTACATATAATCATTATATATGAATGTATGCCCAGCAAAGTCCATTTTATTAGCTATCACACCTTGGAAACTTCAAACCTGTATTTCTCTCCTTTATGTAATAATATGTTTGCTATATGTTAAATTATTGAAGTTATAATCATTTGGAATTCTCAAAAGCTAGTGAAAGTTCTTCCTGGATTGAGAGATTGTTTTACACAATCTACTAATTAATTTACCTTTCTAATTTAGATTTCATTTGTACTAAATGTACACTTCTATTGTGTACTCTGAGTATCTGCACCCTGTATTCTTTTTGTAACTTTACGTCCCCTTTGCAGCACCTAGCTTTATCTTGGCGAGGTCGCCGTTGCAAAAGACAAATTGTTCTCAACGTGCCCACCTGGTTTTAAATACATAAAACAACACTAAGGATACAGCACTGCCTACTGTATATTACATTATGTCTTGTATCACAGTGATTCTCAACACTGTCAACACTGTGGTGACCCTTGTTCTGTCTGTTTTGAATGTCAACAACCCTTACAGCTTCCTACTGGCAAGCATGACAAGATTCCTTGAGGAGGTTGTAGTGTTACAAAACTCATGTCATCATTTCAGTGCCCTACAATCAAGTGGCATGGGTCAACAGACATCACAGCCCATCACAAACTTACTTTAAGTTTCATCTTACACGTCCCCATTCCCAGGCTAAGAACAGAGAAATCTTAAGGTTTCAAACTGCATCTAAACCCAAGGTGCCCCAATCAAAACTATCTTTCCATTCCATAACCTCTCTGTTTGTCTCTCCTGACTTTATCTCCAGACGCCAGCCTTCAATATAGACATGGACCTTCACTGCTGATAGTCTTCCCAATCCTCGCCAAAACACCAACGGAGGCTAAAATAGACTGGAAACGTATTACGGTGAAGTAGCTCTGAGGACACAAAAAATATCCATCTAATTTTCCTCTTGAGGCCGTCTGTATGTATTTTCTGAATGATGCACAGGGCAGATTCCCTCCTTTCCTTCCCGTCTGTGAGTCTGCTTCGGAGCCTCAATAATAAGGGGGGGAGGATGCATCACATCAAGACCTCTGGAGTGAATTGATAAGAAACTGTGGTTGAGTGTGTTTGTGTGTGCGTGTGTCCTGCTACGCGATAGTCTTGAGTCACTATTTCAAGTGTTATGGACACATATCTATTTTTCTACCACATGTTATTCCCAGTGGTGTTAGCTAATGAGAGCTAAACAACTCCACAGGTAAGCATACATATTATTTAGAGTGATGATAATGGTGTGTAATCCAGTTCAAATCCCCATGCAGAGGTTTTACATTTTAAATGGACACGGTGTCTAAATAAATCACTTTGTATGTTCATAAAGATTCACATTATTTTGTTTTATAATGTATGTTCTTAATTCTTGTTTGGCCATTGAAATATTTTGTCTATCGGTTCTGTCAATATAAAAAAACAGTGTAAAGATATTCCACATATTATTGGCACATATGAAAGCATCTTGCTCACCTTCTTACCTCGATGAACAGTCAGTGGACTATTATAATCAAATATACTTGAGAAATCTCTTGAGACCAGAAGCCAACAGTATCATGGCAGCTGAAAAGTCTTACTTTCCAGGCATTGTTTTCAAACTGTTCTAACACAAAGACTATTATTATAGTTTGATAATTTCAATTGAGGAAATATAGTCAAACAAATAGAAAAACGAATGCGTCTGGTATCAGTTGATGTTAGAAATCTTAGAAAAAAATGTGTCTGTAATTTTCACTGCCATGCATCACTTATCTCTTTCAGTTTATTGTTTATAATTAAACAACATGGTTCACTATAGAAGACAACCTCACTGTAGTTCTGTTAGGATCAATAAATCACATATGCCTCACAGCACACACAGCACATGCATGTGTAAGACCCACACATAATTGGTACAGCCACCCCCATTCATTTGCTATAATATATATCATATTAAATATCAAATTATGATATGTCAGTACTTTGCGACAAACATTTGTAAACATTACAACAGAAAATGTACTTGACCTATCTAGAATGCTTCCAAATAGAACTCTTCACTATGACACCTTTCATACCTGGTAATTGATCCAGTCCCCAAGTGGTCGATGAGGTCACTCATCTAGTGACCTACGCCGTGTGAAACACAGATTAGATGGAAAGTCTTTTGCTCTTTCAGACTCATAGTTGAATTCAAATAAATCATTAAATCCTGTTAACCTTTAAAAATATATTTTATTAAAGAAATTTAAGGATCCTTTTGCTGTAAATTCATTCAGAGACATATTCAAAGGCTTTACTGAATTTAACTTAATCTCTTTGGAATGTATGAGGATACAACCTGTCATATTAAGTGTGTCATATCCTAAAACCAGTGAGAAAACATAGACTTATTTCAAACGGAACTACTGTATTCTTTTTAACAACGACACACTGGTAAGAATAATGAATATTCTATAGACTCAAACAATGATGACTTTGCAGTTTGTCTTCAATCTTAAATACAAAAGACAATATATAAACTTTGGTGGCATATTTAAGCAGAAGGCAAGATATGGCTCACAAACAGTCAAGACATACCGGCACCCTTACTGAATTGTGAATGCAAAATAATAATAAAATAGAACTGCTCATATTTTATTTGGGATAGATAAGTCAAATTACCTACCTTGCCACGTTGCTATATGGCAACTCCTTGTGTGCTGATCGGGCACCTGTAAATTAAATTGCAGAAATATAGTTGGTGAATGTAATCATCCCATATATGATCTGACTAAAGGCTTCCATGTTGTGAAAAGAATTGGCGGCTAGACATGTGGTTGGATGAACCATGCGAGCGCCCCTCACCAGGGCCGTTTCTACCACCAGGGCTGACACATTCGCCTGACAACACTATATTATGTTGGCAACACAAACTCAGATTTTTTCCTTTCAGAATAATAGCGCTCATTTTAATTCATTCAAATAATCATTGTGAATTCATTACAAAGCTAGTGAATTGTAACCAAATGGAAATGTAAAGAAACAATAAGAGTGTGTGATAAAAAATAAGCATTAAATAGTGTTGCCAAGCGAACGTGTCAGCCCCGGTGCTAGAAATGGCCCTGCCCCTCACCATCTGTCCAAAGAGTTGCAGAACTACAGGGTTAGTGGGAATTGGGAGGGAAGAAACAGAGGGAAAAATCCAGGGAAAAAAATTACTCAGTTTGTATTCAAATAATATTATTGCATAAATGTAAAATCCCTTTGTCATAGCTCACCATAGGTAAAACCAAAGAGCTTTCAATTGAATCAGAAAGATGACTGTTGACCTACACACAGTTCAGATGAATGACATACAAAAATACATAAACAGTTGAAGAAAACACCAAGCACATTCAGGGCAATAATCAGAATGTTTCAGAGGTTGAGAAAATTTGCACATTTGCCAAGAAGAGGGAACATGTTAGAGAGTCAAATAAAAAATATCACTAGTGGAATCTTGGGGATATCAAGTCTTTTGATCGAATGTTAGATGCCACCTACATGTCAACAAGCTCTTTGGAAAGGTTGCCAAGAGGTATAGGAACTAAAATTGGAATTGTGTTGTAGTCAGATAAGACTAAAATCTACATTTTTTGCAATGCACATGAACTGCATGTTTGGAGACAAAAGTGGATGGCATACATGTTGAAGCACCTGATACCCACAGTAAAAGATTGGGGTGAATGTCTGAATTTTTGCTTCTAGGTGTTTTGCTACTAGTTGTCCAGGGGCTCTTGATTAGGTTGTTGGCATAATGAATTCCAATAATTTTCAGCATCCTCAACCAGGATATTGAGACTTGACCAATAATTATTCAACAAGACCCAAACAATACATCAAAATCAACACAGACATGGATGTGGCAACACAAAATCAACATTTTATAATGGCCATCTCAATCTCTAAAACTATCAACTATTTTGTCCAAGATTATGGAGATAGATTTGCTTCAATATTATTGCAAATGGGCAGACAACAATTCACAAATATATTCTACAATTTGTAAATAGAAAACACAATGCACAAATAAACGTAAGATCTGCAAACAATTGTCTCAATCTACAAATACGAAAGTTACACAATCAACAAATATAATTCACTATCTGCAAAAAACTATTTGTACTTTTTGTATTTGTCATTTGATCATGCAATGTGTGTGGATTGGTTCCTATTTGTTTTCAACATTTTGACTCAAGTTCAGCAATGTTTTTTACTGCTAAATATTTACAAATGAACAAAATCTACAAACAAATACCTCATGGTCTGTAAATAGGAAACGCAGTCCACAAATATAATTGACAATCTGCAAACAAACACATTTAAAATTCACAAACAAATACATTATGATCTGTAAATAAAAACTGTGACTCACAAACAAAGTCACAATATGCATACAAACTATTTCAAAATCCACAAATAAATACTTTATTATCTCCAAATAAGAAACATGATCCACAAGTATAACTTACAATCTGCAAACAATTTCCATTGCTTGAAGATATATTTGTGTTTGACATAATCAATACAAAGTGAAAAACTGAGTTTGTGGAATGTCCCTTATTTGTGGATCACAAAATGAGTTTGTAGAATGGTTCCTGTTTGTTTACAGAATATTTACGCAATTATTCCTCATGATTTGTGTGAAACGATTTGTAAATGTTCTATCTCCTTGCTAGCCTTTTTTAAAAGATATCTGACTCTGTTCCAGCCAATCGGGTATTTCCCTTTAGTCTGACGTAATTTCCTGTTTTGAACGACTCAAGTCTTGATGAAAGTAAAGAACCTCTAATCTACATAACTAACTAAGCTAACAGGTAAGCCTTTCATGAAAACGTTTTTGGGGCAAATGGCATCCTAACTAACTACATTTATGTTTAAACCAGAAAGTTGTGTGTTTTGTGTCTTACTAAAATTAGCGTTGTCTCGCTACGTTGTCAGCTCCAGGCTTTAGTACATGTACTAGTAGTACAGCCTGTACTATTATAGTAGTACAGACCGTAATTTTCTAACATAAAATTATCCTATAGATTTATAAGATTAAAATGGTTTTAAGAAGCTATTTTCTAGAAATTTAGTTCGGTCTTATTTCATAGGATTTGCATATATGAACCAATCCAGTAAGACTTTCTGCTAGAATTCTCTAAACAGGAGTTTTGTATGGTTAATGTGGTTTCATATGATGATTAGAAAATCCAATTTGAAAAGTATGTAACAAAATTCTCCCCACAGTAACAACAGCCAAGGGCTTCAGGCACTTTGCAACTCTTTTTATGCTTATGACTTTTAATAATACCTCTGTGAAGAGCCCATCCCCTGTAATACCATCTGCAGTACAGTCTTTAGGCAAGGCACTTCACCCTAAGTTGCTCCAGAAAAATTGTCCCTGTATTTACTGTAAAGCTGGATTCACGCCAGACATGGCAAAAAATCCCAGTACGGCATCGTAATGCAGACACACTTGTACACCAATCATTGTAATCAATCTTCTGCATCTACGAGATGGTGGGCAACATTGCATACAACTGTCCTCCTCCAGCAAGGTGACTGGCCAGAGCTTTTTTCAGTTTAGTGAATCTACTGAGCTGTCAAGCTTTTCTTTCCAAAAAAACCCATAGGTGAAAGCGACATATTAGCTCTTCCTCGGTGGTAAATCAACTTCCTGTTCTGGTGCCATACGGCAAAGTACCACACAAGTTGGATTATTTCAAGTCCTGCGACACACCCGCCGCACCGCATTGACATTTTGCCAGTTCCGGTAGATTTGCCGCAGTGTTGCTATTGAAATTAATGGACTTCCGCCGCAATGCAACAGTTTGCCGGATCTGGTGTGAATCCAGCTTTAGTCGTTCTGGATAATTTAGCGTGTCTGCTAAATGACTAAAATGTAAATATATTTATACCTGTGTCGATTTGTTCGTACCCTTGTTGTAAACAAGTATTTGTTAAGTGTTAAACTTACAAAAATTAAATAACTAATGTAAGAAAAATGCATGAAATGCTGGGGTTTCTAACCAAGAAATGTTAGGGTTTGCATCAGTTGTAGTTTTGAATTGCCACTGTTTTAAATATATATTTTATGCATATTCTACCTATAATCTACATTTGGGTTCCATTAGGTAAATTAAACTGCACTGTCATTATAATAATCTACTGCTAAAAGAAATTAAGGGGAACACGTATAAAATCAAGTCAGTTAAACTTTGGGGACATCAATCTGTATAGTTATGAATTATAAGCGATTGTTCTCCTGACTGATTCTTCTTCAGTTTTGCTAGTGTCTGTGTCATTACAGGTAGCATGCATCAGTACCTGCTCCCCATTCAGGCCCAATGTCCTCTACAGCAGTGGTTCTCAAACCTCTACTGGGGGATCCCCAGCCATGCCATATATTAGATGTATCCCAGAACTAGCACACCTGAATCGACTTGTCAACTACTCATCAATCCCTTACCTGCTTGAATCAGGTGAGCTAGTTCAGGGCAACAAAACAACTGTGAGATGGCTGGGAGTCCCCCAGGAGAAGTTTGAGAACCACTGCTCTAGTGGGACCTGTGCTAAAAGCAGGAGCTCACTGATGCCTTGATCCAGGTCTGGGTACCATCCGCCGTCTCATCAGGAGCAAGCCCAGTTGTTGTCAGGAGTGCATACAGGCATGAGGCATCTATGAGTTGCCATGATGAAATCCATGCTAGTTGGAACAGCCTCTGGTTTAAATTGTTTAATTAGATTTTCCATGTGTTGAAGGTTTCAGAACAGGTGGTAACAATTAGCTCAGTCAACTCTGAGTTGAAGCAACCCTGAGTTAAGCACAACCATGAGGATATGAAAAGCCATCCTCAGTGGAACACAGACAACACCATTCATCATGGCAACAGGAGAAAGAAGAGACAAACTGCCTATTTTTTCCCCAGTGGAATTAGAAATATTAATGACTGCTTATGCCAATTAAGAACGGACAGTTAAGAAGAGAAGTAATAGCAGAAGAAAAATACTGTATTTGTATGACACTGTGGACTTGAAGGAGCAATTATAAATTACTGTAGCATGTTGTATCTCTGACTGCTCGCCCACCTCGTGTCAGCAGGGTGGTTCACATCGTTATCTAGAGTAGTGTTTCTCAAATGGGGCTATGTGTACCCCTAGGGGTACTTTGGAGTACTTCAGGGGGTAAATGAAATCTTTGCAAAAATGCTAATTAAAAAATATGTCATACTATAATAATGAATAAATTACAGTGCCTTGCGAAAGTATTCGGCCCCCTTGAACTTTTTGACCTTTTGCCACATTTCAGACTTCAAACATAAAGATATGAAACTGTAATTTTTTGTGAAGAATCAACAACAAGTGGGACACAATCATGAAGTGGAACAAAATTTATTGGATATTTCAAACTTTTTTAACAAATAAACAACTGAAAAATTGGGCGTGCAAAATAAATAAAATAAATTAATACTTTGTAGCGCCACCTTTTGCTGTGATTACAGCTGTTAGTCGCTTGGGGTATGTCTATCAGTTTTGCACATCGAGAGACTGACATTTTTGCCCATTCCTCCTTGCAAAACAGCTCGAGCTCATTGAGGTTGGATGGAGAGCATTTGTGAACAGCAGTTCAGTTCTTTCTACAGATTCTCGATTGGATTCAGGTCTGGACTTTGACTTGGCCATTCTAACACCTGGATATGATTATTTGTGAACCATTCCATTGTAGATTTTGCTTTATGTTTTGGATCATTGTCTTGTTGGAAGACAAATCTCCATCCCAGTCTCAGGTCTTTTGCAGACTCCATCAGGTTTTCTTCCAGAATGGTCCTGTATTTGGCTCTATCCATCTTTCCATCAATTTTAACCATCTTCCCTGTCCCTGCTGAAGAAAAGCAGGCCCAAACCATGATGCTGCTACCACCATGTTTAACAGTGGGGATGGTGTGTTCAGGGTGATCAGCTGTGTTGCTTTTACGCCAAACATAACGTTTTGCATTGTTGCCAAAAAGTTCGATTTTGGTTTCATCTGACCAGAGCACCTTCTTCCACTGGTTTGGTGTGTCTCCCAGGTGGCTTGTGGCAAACTTTAAATGACACTTTTATGGATATCTTTCAGAAATGGCTTTCTTCTTGCCACTCTTCCATAAAGGCCAGATTTGTGCAGTATAAGACTGATTGTTGTCCTATGGACAGACTCGCCCACCTCAGCTGTAGATCTCTGCAGTTCATCCAGAGTGATCATAGGCCTCTTGGCTGCATCTCTGATCAGTCTTCTCCTTGTATGAGCTGAAAGTGTAGAGGGACGGCCGGGTCTTGGTAGATTTGCAGTGGTCTTGTACTCTTTCCATTTCAATATTATCGCTTGCACAGTGCTCCTTGGGATGTTTAAAGCTTGGGAAATCTTTCTGTATACAAATCTGGCTTTAAACTTCTCCACAACAGTATCTCGGACCTGCCTGGTGTGTTCCTTGTTCTTCATGATGCTCTCTGTGCTTTCAACGGACCTCTGAGACTATCACAGAGCAGGTGCATTTATACGGAGACTTTATTACACACAGGTGGATTCTATTTATCATCATTAGTCATTTAGGTCAACATTGGATCAGTCAGAGATCCTCACTGAACTTTTGGAGAGAGTTTGCTGCAATGAAAGTAAAGGGGCTGAATAATTTTGCTGGCCCAATTTGTCAGTTTTTTATTTGTTAAAAAAAGTTTGAAATATCAAATAAATTTCGTTCCACTTCATGATTGTGTCCCACTTGTTGTTGATTCTTCAAAAATAATTACAGTTTTCTATCTTTATGTTTGAAGCCTGAAATGTGACAAAAGTTCGAAAAGTTCAAGGGGGCCCAATACTTTCGCAAGGCACTGTAAGTGATGAATTCCAAACATTTGAAATGTAGAATTGAAATGTTTTTGTTTAAAAATCTTGCTGTTTAGTGACTGCCAGTACTGTATTGTAACTATATAGACTTAATTTCTAACAAAAATGTTTTGCGCTGGTCAGGGAATACTTGGCTTAAAAAGGCAATTTAAAGGGGGTACAATATTGAAAAGTTTGAGAAACACTGATCTAGAGCATTTTTGTCTCTAAACTTTGATAGGAATATGAGTGCCATCTATGCAGCCAATAACACGTGGAAACCCTGAAATATATTAAATTAACAACTTGGTGCTCCAAGTCTCAAAACTTAATACCAAATTCATTATTGCTTTGATTGATGCAATGGAATACGTATTTGATATCTTTTGTCAGTCTGTGACTTAGGAGTATAGTTGAATAAAACCTGCTATTGAGCAGGTTAGATTTACAGAGTATGTTGCCATGGCAATTTTGAAACTGTAAACATAGAGTCAACACCGAGCGAAACCCGCTTTCTGAAATATCCCCATGGTCTATGCCAAACCCAATTCTGGTGTTTGTTTCCAAAGTCTTATTTTCATCTCATCTGACCATGGAAGCTGGTCCAATTGACAGCTCTAGTGACATATGTCAAACTGCCCATCTTGAGTTTGTTTGTTGACAGCAAAGGCTTTTTTCCGTGGTTATGTAAATGGTAAATGGACTGCATTTATATAGTGCATTTTTCTGACCAACAATGGCCACCAAAGCGCTTTACAGTGCCTCACATTCACTCATTCATTCACACACCAACGGCGGTGTCAACCATGCAAGGCGCCAGCTAGCTCGTCGGGAGCAGCTGGGGTTAGGTGTCTTGCTCGTGGACACCTCGACACTTGGTCAGGAGGACCCGGGGATCGAACCACCAACCTTCCGGTTGCTAGAAAACCTACTTGACCCACTGCCGCCCATGTACATTGTGTTTGATCATAATTGTGGAGTTTTTATGACTCAAAGACTTAACTAATGTTTGCAATTGTCCCTGTGTGGGGGGTCAATATAGGCACACATCCTCTTCCATGTCTAGTTGCTATAAACTTCATAAATATTGCCCTGATAGTAGAAATTGACATTTTCAGCCATTGTGTTATTTTCTTTTAGCCATTACCTGATTTGTGTAGCTAAACATTTTGTTACACATTGTTACTGTCTTCTTAGGTCAATCATATACTGATGGCAGTGGGAATGTACTTTTACATTTTACTCACAAATGAATAAAGAATGCCAATAATCGTATCCTGCGTTAAAAAGAAAAAAAAAACATTTCACACTTGAACAATAATGAACAATAAAGCTTTTTTTGCTCATATTTATCAAGCATGCCAATATTAGTGGAGGTGGGCATTGAATAACAAGCCCTACAGCATACTGAAAAAAAATGGTATCGAGACATTTGGAACTTCAAGTAATGGCCAAAGTTTAATAGACAAATGATTCCTCACTGTTTTCATTATCATTGCAAATCCACCAGGTGAGATCTTGCATGGAGCCCCAGACCGAGAGAGATGAGAAATTTTGTGTTTTTCCAATTATGAATAATAACTGTTGTCACCTTCTCACCAAGCTGCTTGGCGATGGTCTTGTTGCCCATTTCAGATTTTGTAGGGCTACTATCTTGTCCCTGACATCCATGCTTGCTTCTGTGGACTGGTATCTTTTATACAGGTATCAAGCTAACTTTAGGAGCACTTTCTTTAACAAGAAACACCTGGGGGCCAGAAATCTTGATGATTGGGAGGGTATCAAATATGTATTTCACTCATTGTAATGCAAATCAATTAGAAATTTGTTTGAAATGTTTTTCTGGATTTTTTGTTTTTATTCTGTCTCTTATGGGTTAAATAAACCTACCATTAAAAATATAGACCGATCATTTCTTTTTCAGTGGGCAAATGTACAAAATCAGCAGGGGATCAAATATTTTTTCTCTCACTGTATATGCCTACCTGTTTTTTAAACTGTATTTTAGACAGCAAATACAGTGCCATCAGAAGGTATTTACAACCCTTTCACTCAGGGGTGCTGTAAAGGGGGGGTAAAGGATGACGATTCTCGGGGCCCATGACTAAGAGAGGGCCCAGAGAAGCCCCCAATAAATAAGTCTCAGCTGTGTTGGGGGCCCTGTCAAGATTCTTTTCATGGGGCCCAAAATCCTCAGCAGCGCCCCTGCTTTCACTTATTTAACATTTGTGTTTTTACATTTAAAGCATAAATTTATTTGCTCAATTATCTAATCATAGTTCCTCATACTGTGAGAAAGGCCTTATAATAAAAATATGGAATCTCTTGAGTGTTTACAGAATATACTCGACAGTCCAGGGATAAGGGCTGTATCCCCTGGCTGGGGTACGTTTTCCATATACTACACCTACCTGTGGAATTTTGGGTTTTCATGAGCTGTATGCCAAAATCATCAGTATTAAAACAATAAATGACCTGAAATATTTCAGTTGGTGTGCAATGAATCTAAAATATATGAAAGTTTAATTTTTATCATTACATTATGGAAAATAATGAACTTTATCACAGTATGCTAATTTCTTGAGAACGACCTGTATATCAGTATGCTTTCAACAATAAACAGTAGACAAAAAACAAGGCATTTTAGTGGTAGATATGCACCAGGCAATTTTATTTCTTACTGAAAAATAATTCAGCTACTTGAACTTAGCCTACAGTATTGTACGTCTGCATATTGTTACATTTTCTAGATGACTACTTTAGGCCCATTCGTAGTTGATGCTAGCATACCTTTCAGTGATGGTGAGACGTCAGGACAGCCTTCTTGTGTGCAGTGTTCAGTTGAATAACTGTGCTACATCGAGAACAGGTGTTACTCTTGGTATCATCTATGCCATGGGTGTGTCAAACCAGATCCACAAATGGCCTAGTGTCTGCAGGTTTTCGCTTTTACCTTGTACCTGAATGATTGAATGTCACTAATTGGTTAGGATCTCGCCTCACCTGGCAGTCTACGTCTTAATTGGGCTCTAATTGAAAGGAAAGACCAAAAACCAGCATACACTCGGCCCTCCGTGGAACCGGTTTGACACCTGTGATCTATGCAAAGAAAGAAAAGCATGAGATTATATTGCGCAAGAGCTTCAAATAAAATAATCATTTAGGATGCAATTTTCCCTCTGGAACTTTTTGTTGCTGTGGGGAGAATTTTGTTACATACATTTCAAATTGGATTTTCTAATGATCATTTGAAAACATATTGACCATACAAAACTCCTGTTTAGAGAATTCTAGCAGAAAGTCTTAATGGATTGGTTCCTATATGCAAATCCTATAAAATAGCTTCTTAAAACCATTTTAATCTCATAAGTCTATACAGGGCCGGCCCGAGACATAAGCGAAACCTGTTTGCCTGGCAACATTATATTGTGACCGCAACACAAACTCTGATTTGTCAGTTCAAAATAATAGCGCTCGTAATTAATTGAAATAATTATTGTTAATTCAATTCATAGACGGGTAGTGAGTCCATGTTCACGTGTTGCTAAAATTAGTGTATTGTTGGATAAAAGAGACACTAGTGAATGTATTTCAAACGTAATTGTGTTTTCACATGTCACACTGACAATATTTTCAATCAAATTGTGTGGACAACATATTTGTCACTGTTGCTATTGTGAAGTTTTTATTAAAAATATGTTAAATGCTTTTTTGCTATCACATACTCCTGTTGTTCATTTATACACAATACAATTGCATTTGGTTACAATTCACTATCATTATAATTAGTTAACAATAGTTATTGCAATAAATTGAAACAAGCGCTATTCTTTTGAAGGGACAAATCAGAGTTTGTGTTGCGGGCACAATATATTGTTGCCAGGCAAACAGGATTTGCTTATGTCTTGGGCCAGCCCTGAGTCTATAGGATCATTTTATGTTAGAAAATTCAGTTCTGTTTTACTAGGGCTGTGTGTCTAAGTTTGTAAAATATTAGTGTAAAATATAATAATGCAAAGTGCTTCAGTCACAGAAATTAGCATTGGCTAAGTTAGTTGTTACCTAGAACATAGTAGTACAACAAAATGCTTTGGCTGACCCAGTGAGAAAAAAACACACGCTACAATACAGTAGTCTGACTCAGAAGTACGACGTCACTAAGACATAAGATGTATCCCTTCTAGCAGTGACAAGATTGATTAGTGTTAGAGGTGCATGAATGCACAACCGTAATCAAACAGATTATAAATGACAAGTACATGCAATTCACGTATCAAACGAAATGTTAATATATCTTTTTCAGCTGCTAGACTGTCTGTCTAGCTAACAGACTACAGTACTTTGACAAGGATAAATGGATCCTGTTTCGAATAAGCCTGGTATTGACGTGACGGTGTGTACTACCAGTACATGTACTAAAGCCTGGAGCTGACAACTTGGTGAGACAATGCTAATTTTAGTAAGACACAAAACACACAACTTTCTGGTTTATACGTAAATGTAGTTAGTTAGCATGCCATTTGCCCCAAAAACGTTTTCATGAAAGGCTTACCTGTTAGCTTAGTTGGTTATGTAGCTTGGTACTTTACTTTCATTAAGACTTGAGTCATTCAAAACAGAAAATGACGTCAGACTAAAGCAAAATACCCGATTGGCTGGAACAGAGTCAGATATCATTTCAAGAAGGCTAGCAAGGAGTTGAACATTTACAAATCGTTTCACACAAATCATGAGGAATAATTGCGTAAAAATTCTGTAAACAAACAGGAACCATTCCATGCAAACTCATTTTGCAATCCACAAACTTTGTTTTTCACTATGTATTGATTATGTCACACACAAATATATCTTCAAGTAATGGAATTTGTTTGCAGATTGTAAGTTATATTTGTGGATTATGTTTCTTATTTGGAGATAATAAAGTATTTATTTGTGGATTTTGAAATAGTTTGTTTGCAGATTGTGACTTTTTTTTGTGAATCACTTTCTCTTATTTACAAATCATAACGTATTTGTTTGTGAATTTTAAATGTGTTTGTTTGCAGATTGTCAATTCTATTTGTGGACTGTGTTTTCTATTTACAGATCATGAGGTATTTGTTTGTAGATTTTGTTCATTTGTAAATATTTAGCTGTAAAAAACATTGCTAAGCTTGAGTCAAAATGTTGAAAACAAATAAGAACCAGTCCACACACATTACCTGATCCACAAATACAAAAAGTATCAATTGTTTTTTGCAGATAGTGAATTATATTTGTTGATTGTGTTTCATATTTGTAGATTATGAGAAATTTGTTGTAGCAAATCTATCTCCAAATTATTGTTTTAGAATTTTGAGAGAAATAATTAATTTTATCTATTTCGTAATAAGAGTGTAACATAATGCTGTGAACACTTTCCGGATGCACTGTATGTACGAAATCGTACGAAATTGTAAAAAATAAATATATGTCCTTATGTGACGTTTCCGGAGGCAGGAAAATGTAAGCGTTGTACGTATACGAAACGTAAAAGTCAGTTTACCTTAACCTTACCCTAACCTTAACCTCACCTTACCCTAACCCTAACCTTAACCTTAACCTAATTAACCTAGAATATTATCCCCGAAGTAAACATTCCCCAAGTACTTTAAATTGTAAATGATTGGTCTATTCTCAGAAGTGTTCCAGTAGAATGGAGATTCATTATGTAAAAAACTCACATTTTGATTGGCCATATTGTAAGTCTGCTTACGTAATGTAGCAAAAAATGTGTCTGTATTGTTTCTTTTTTGGATTCACTTTTTCAGAATTTTGTAAAAGATCCCAATACTTGTGGAGTTTACTACACCATGACTAACAGCTGTAATTAGGTAAGATCTATTGCATGGTAAACTGACAATTTACACTGAGGCCAATATGTTCAATTTTGGTCTAATAAGACCAGACAACCAGAGAATGTTTGCTTTGTCTTCCAAATGCCTTTTGGAAAACTCATTTGATATAGGATTTCTTCAGCAGTGGGTTTTTCATTGACACATATCCATGAAGCCCAGCTTTGTGGAGCGTTCGGGTTACAGGTGTCCCATGGACGGTTTCTCTCATCTCTGCTACAAGTCTCTGCAGCTCCTTCGGAGTTACCATTGACCTCTGCTTCTCTAAAAAATGCCCTCCTTACCTGTTACTGAGTTATGCTCACAGGGTGAGCATCCGTTTTGGCAAAGTGAAGCAAATGAGGAAGTGCCTTAAACCTGCATTCTATCTGAATTCCAGCTGGGGGCGATATGTCTGGTTGCAAAAGAGCTTGGTTTCTGTAATAATCTATGAGAATGAGAGACACTTCTCACTTAATTTATTATCTCAGTAAACATTTTCATAATGAGTATTCGGTCTCCAGTGCTGGATTTAAGACTTCTGCAATATATAATTATGTAAAATGTTTAAGTGATGGTCTCATTGATTTTAAATTCAGCGATAAAGCAAAGGGGTGTTTAGGGCGTTTGGTTGTTCAACAAGACACTCAAAGGAGTTGGCAGTTCAGTTTCTCCGGTAAGTAACGTAACATTTTGTTTTACATTTTGTTTTAATACTATTTTTCCTTAGCATCCCAATTAATATCAGTCAGTCAATATCAATATTATTAAGATATCAACTCCCTTTAAGTAGGGACTTCCCAAAACTTGAGAACTCGGAGTTACTCAGAAAATTAATTTAATTAATAAGTAAATGTTCACCTTTGATATATAGTGTTGGGGAACTAAGTAACGCGTTACACTAGTCAGACTACTCTTTTGGAAAAAAGTAACCTAACGTGTTACTTTCAAAATTCAAGTAATTAGTTAATAGTTACATTTATAACAAGAAAATTAGTTACATTTACATTATATTTTCACCTTTACTGTTTTAGAACACAAGTTAATAATTTAATATCCGTTGTTGTGGTTTTTTAATCTGAGTGCGCCTCCACGCCAATCAAAAAAAGGAGAGATCTTGCACTTAAAATTGTAATGCGCAGCGTTATGCAGATTGGAGGTTAGCAAAATGGAAGAATATATAGCCTACATTTTAACAGCTGGCAATCACTTACTTCAAAACTATCAAAACGCAAAAAGGATAAATAAATGTGTCGAAATTGCTTTTTTCTACTATGGCGTCTACAACGAGTGGAGGTATGTTATTTTCAAGTTATATATTTGCCGGTTATTCCAATAAACATGCGTTGAAAACGTACATATTGTTACAGAGAATGTACAATGTGCTTTAACAGGTGATGAGAACGCATATTATGGGCGATGAGAATGCATATTATGGTAGTTGTCACGGATAAATGATGGATCTGGAAACAGATGCAGGTATAGCGAATATTTATTCCTTAGAAGAGAAGTCCAGGCATGAAAATAACAACAGGCAACTAGCGTATACCGTAACAGGAAACAATAATCGACCCCGAGGTGATGACAGCACTCGGCATAAATACTCTGGGGATTGATCTTGATACAGGGCACCTGTGTGTGCACCAATAAGAAACATAGAGAAGGCTAGCACTCTCCCCTGACAGCTAGGTGACATAATGCTTGCATCGCCTGTACACATACATAAATGGGCAGTCCAATAAACACAAGAAAAGGTGAACTAAAATGCTATGCACTGCACTAAAGGAAACACATGTAAACACAACCAAACATTATATATGAATGAACCTAAACACTAGCAGGAGTCCATATCTCAGTTCATATCGGAGCGGGAGTCCCACTCTGGGACCCCGTTACAAACCCCCCCCCAAGGCCTCGGAGACCACGACGAGGCAAAACAGAAGCCATAGGAGAGGGGAAGGGAGGGCGGGCAACACAAAATCCCCCCCCAAGCACCCGACAGCGCCCCTCCACACCGTCCAAGGCGGCGGCTCCGCCGGTGGGCGAGGCAGCCAGAGCAGCGTCCCTACAATAGCTGCACCTCTCCCCTTACAGGCAGCCCCGGTAGACTCCGGCGGCGGAGGCGAAGCAGTGAGCTCAGGAGGCGGAGGCGAAGCAGTGAGCTCAGGAGGCGGAGGCAAAGCAGTGAGCTCAGTCGGCGGAGGCGAAGCAGTGAGCTCAGGAGGCGGAGGCGAAGCAATGAGCTCAGGAGGCGGAGGCAAAGCAGTGAGCTCATGGACTGGCGCTGGGACTGTGGCAGGGAATGGCATTTCAGGAGGCAAGGGGAAAGGCAGCCCTGGCGGCCCGAGGAACGGCAGCTCAGGCGGCCAGGGCGGCAGGGCGTCTGGGAGCCCCGGCGGCAGGGCCTCTGGGATGTCTGACGACGAGGGTCCGGACGGAGCAGGAGGTCCTCTCGGCGGAGGCGGAGCAGGAGGTCCTCTCGGTGGAGGCGGAGCAGGAGGTCCTCTCGGCGGAGGCGGAGCAGGAGGTCCTCTCGGCGGAGGCGGAGCAGGACGTCCTCTCGGCGGAGGCGGAGCAGGAGGTCCTCTCGGCGGAGGCGGAGCAGGAGGTCCTCTCGGTGGAGCCGGCTGATGTAGAACCTAGTGACGGTGGTGTGTGGAGGACCCTGACAGCATGCCGGCTGCCAGGGCTTCTGTCCTCAGGCTCACGTCCTTCAGCACGGCTTCCAAGTGTGCCAGCTCTGAGTCCATCTCCTCCCATACGGCCCTTGCCGCTCTAATGGCAACATCAGTAGCGGCACAGCTCCCCCAAAAAATTTCCTTGGGCTCAGACACCGCCAGGAGGGTGGGAAGGAGCTCTGCCCATGATATAGAGGGCAAGCCAGGCCCGGACACAGAGGGAAGCAGATCGTCAAGGTCCACAATGTTGTCTGCCTGTGATCCCGGTCTCTTTTGGGGGCGGTTCATTCGATCTTCCATTCCTGCTATTTCCGTTTTTATGGTCGATTATTCTGTCATGGATAAATGATGGATCTGGAAACAGATGCAGGTATAGCGAATATTTATTCCTTAGAAGAGAAGTCCAGGCATGAAAATAACAACAGGCAACTAGCCTATACCGTAACAGGAAACAATAATCGACCCCGAGGTGATCACAGCACCCGGCATAAATACTCTGGGGATTGATCTTGATACAGGGCACCTGTGTGCGCACCAATAAGAAACATAGAGAAGGCTAGCACTCTCCCCTGACAGCTAGGTGACATAATGCTTGCATCGCCTGTACACATACATAAATGGGCAGTCCAATAAACACAAGAAAAAGTGAACTAAAATGCTATGCACTGCACTAAAGGAAACACAAGTAAACACAACCAAACATTATATATGAATGAACCTAAACACTAGCAGGAGTCCATATCTCAGTTCATTTCAGAGTGGGAGTCCCACTCTGGGACCCCGTTACAGAATCCCCCCCCAAAAAAATTCCTTGGGGAGACAGTCAGCCTCCTGTTGACATGAGGCCCTTGGGATGGGAACTGGGGCGCTAAATGGCCCTACACGGGGCATAGGGTCCCTGATGTGAGCGAAAAGGGGGGTCCTAGGTGCAGAAACAGGTAGCCTAGGGGGAGTAACAGAGGCCCTAGGGGCAGTAACAGAGGCCCTAGGGGCGCTAGCCTGAAAGCTAGGGGGGTTCATTAACCTATCCTGGGAGAGAGGGGGATTAGTACTCAGACGGGGGGCCCTGCGTGACGGACCACTGCCCTGAACCTGAGAACTAGGGTAGGGGCTAACCTGTGAGGTACGGTGGCTAACGGGAGAAGGGGAAACCCTACCCGAAGGAGTGGAGGCCATCCGGGGCTGCGGAAAAGTCAGCGGTAGTGGAGTCCTCCGAACAGCCTCCCTGATCCATTCGGGAGGTATTCCCCGCTCCTCATCCTCGTCCACCCAGAACTCACAGTCCTCCTCCTCCTCCTGGAAATAACTCCCCTCTCCACCGTTGTATGCCTCCTCCAGCCAGCTACTCCCAAACCAGGCTACTCCCTCGGAGTCGTAGCGTACTTCCTCCGGGGAGTAGCCCATAGCCCGTGCCTGCTCCATAATC
>JACXGM010015955.1:0-15447 GCA_016801145.1 Umbra pygmaea
TTAAATACACAATGGAGTGAGCAGGTGTGGTGAATCATGATAATGAGTCCGGGTATGGGAACTGTAGTTCAGAGGAAGAATGACTAGGGAAGCTGTAGTCCACAGGAAGTAGAACTGATGTATGGGAAGTGTAGTTCTGAGCGGGATGGAATAGGGAAGTGGCAGTGTCCAGGAAAGGGGAACTGGGAATCGTTACAGTCAGACTGTGATTAATGCAAAGAATTATACTTAAAATATAAAAAATTATTTCATATTCATTTTTAAATAACACAATACAAATGTGTTCACAGGAAGTGTCCAGAAATCAATATTTGGTGGAATAATAATTATAATTGTATAATATTAATAATTGCCTATCATGCATCTTGGCATGCTCTCCACCAGTCTTTCACATTGATGTTGGGGGACTTTATGTCACTCCTGGTGTAAAAATTCAAGCAACTCAGCTTTGTTTGATTGTTTATGACCATCCACCTTCCTTTTGAGCTAATTCCAGAGGTTTTAAATGGTTTTGATCTAAGAAAAATATGCAGTTTTCTCTTAATGTGTTGTATATATTTATAAATAACTTCATAAATTATATAGATGTTTTATCTAAATATTACACATAATATGATTATTGATAATAATCTACATACAATATGTCTTCTACTGCATGTTGTATGATTAGGAATTACATTGATTGACACATCATGGCACAAAGCTATTCTGGACAGCATTGACCATGCCTCTACATGAGCCTCATCAGGTGGACATGTATGTCTGTATGAGTATGTGAAATTATTTGATTGATGAAAACAACATCTGTTTTTCTGGATATACCGTACACATTTACCAGTAGCTTTGACTGATGGCTGCCATTTTATAACTTTACACCTGGAATTCATTGAAATGACAAGGGTAGTGTTAGCTATACAAACATTTGATTATGCATGCACAAAGGCTTTGTGTCTTAAAAATAGCCTGTTTCACCGATGCAGGAAAACAAATGCTTTGGCATACATACAGACACACTCATGCCACACAAGGGACGGATGTTTACAGCTGAATGTGAGAGTCAGTATTGAATCCAATCGAGAACTGGCCTTCAGTATACATCAACACTCAAGGCTAGCTTTGGCTCTGTTGCCTTCCAGTAGAATGACCTTCAGTAAGATCTCAGTGACTTTACTGGGTTGCCTGTCAGAGTAACACACAGGCTTGCCAAACCAACCTTAAGAACAGTTAACAGGTAAAGCAACATGCCTGAGCTGTTGTAGACGGCAATCAGCTGTCTCACCTTTTCACTTCTAAGTCTGGGCATGCTGATACCTGTACAATATGCTACGTGAACTGTGTATTGTCTTCTGTATATGTTTATATGCAATGTCTGCATATTTATTTAGTAAGCAGCAGCCTTGTGAAATTTAATTGATTTACAGCCAAATCAAATAAGTATGTGTGCTGTAGGGCAAACATACTGAATGTTGTTGGTATTTACATCTCGCTTTTAACCTTTAGAGAATTGAACTTCAAAGACAAATGGATTTGCCCAGTGCTCATCTACTGCCTGACTATGTAGTTTTTAAGACTTTATGCATTGCTGTGCCCACTATTATACAGTGTATATAACTGTTTCCATTGTATGTTATGCCATAGCTGAATGGATAAACCCTGAAACTATGGTACAGAGAAGACATTTTAATGAACAAATGTGCATTATACATTTGTTTTTAGAATCTTACATGGCTATAGTGGAATCCTTTGAAGATTGATGAATAACAACATAAATGAAAGTATAGAATAGTATATTCTGTTATGTTATTATGTGCTGCTTGGAACACTATCTTATTTAGTCACAGGAGAAAATGTTGCTGTCAGCTTTTTTTAAAGCACCTGCCCTGTATTGTGCTCTCAGCCAGAGAAATGACATTATTTAATCACCAAATCACTCGGCACTGACATTAATTACATTTCTAATGAAAAAGGGGAAAACTGACAACCTCCTACATCTTACCTTTTTCTGTTGCTTCCCAAATTACTGATTTCTTGACGGACTGCCATAGAGATGGATTCTAATATTAAAATGTTCGGGAAATACTATTGGCCAAAATAATGATTTGTGAAGTTATTCCATTTTTCAAATATAATGAATAGTGGCCCAGGAAGTTATAGCTCTGTATTTTCTGGGACCCCTACAGCAGGTAAAGACTTTCTATTGTCACAGTTAATTACCATGGGTAGTTATATTCTTAAGGTTAAGAAATTCTGTTGGTAGAAGATGTGAACTGTACTTCAGTTCTGTCCAGAATAGCTGAAGCTCAACTCTTTTTGTGATATTTTAAGTATTCTGACACCATGTATTTTATATATGGCTTTTTGCAGATTTATAGTATATACTGTATATGCTGCAATATACACAGTAGAATATAGGAGTGTAATGCACCACACAGAGAACAGACCTGTTTATTTAGGGAAGACAAAATCCTTTCACTTTGTTGGCCAGGCGTGGAGTACAAACAGCCAGAAAACAGGCATATTTGTTAGGAACAACCTGGGAGATTATTGAATTTTCCATTGATTTTAACCCAGAGGGAGGAGGAATAGGAAATAAATCATTCTACTTGTCTAGTCCAGACAGCTAATATGTGTGAGATCTCCTGGGACGCGACACAGTGGATGTATATCTTGCCAATGTGTGAGGGGTAAAAATAATACAACCCCATCCAGCTGAGATTCCATCTTAATGTATCTCCTATGCAGACTTTGTCTGAACATGTGTTGGGTAGTAGAGGCACAGTGAAACTGATATTTATTTTGTCTTAACATTTAAAACACTAAACTAGGAAACATATTCCCTTATCAGCGCACAAACTTAAAAAAATCATTAAAATAATTATATTTAGCAAAAAAAGGATAGAATATTTTTGTTAATTTTTCAAATGCATGACTTTAAACTGATTGGCAAAAATATCTGAAACAAACACTGTAGAGAAGATACTTCCCAAGCCCATTTACATCCCAGACCCTAATGAATCATCCATTGTAAAGGTTCCCCATCTGCAATTAAAATGTCAGATTTTAATTTTGTAGAATAGCTTAGATTAGCTTTTTAATTAGCTATTTTCATTTCTTAATATCAACAAAAGAACCAGGAATATCTTATAGAGATCAGTAATAAGACTTTAGTGGGAATCCACTACTTGTGAAGTATGGTACAGTAGGTTTGGCAACCATCCATCCTCTAATTTATTCAGAAATATTGACTGGCTGTAGAGAGCTGTGAATATACTGTAGTAGAATGATCACTTCTCAGTGATTCTTGGAAATTTGGATAAAACAGGTTTTAATTTAGAAAATAAAAGGTTAGTTAAATTACAAAATTTGAAGGTATATATCTGTTCAGCAATATACCGGTGCAACCTCCACATTTTGTATTTATTTCATAAAATAGGCGTTTTTACAGATATTACTTTGTTTTTGTCAACACCGTCAGACACAATAAAAAGCAAATTATTTTTTATTTATTTGGTCTAAAATGTATTTAGAGTTTTTTAATCATTATCTGGCATTCTTAGTACACATATATGCTGTTAAATGTTGAATATTCACTTTCGTTCATTTTTTATACTGTTTCACGTGTACTCCTTTAAAAGATCTAACATCATATAACGTTTACTTTAAGCCTAAATAGAAAAAGTAATGTATTTTTATTTAACAAACATATTTTTGTATTTAAAGAGACTATTACTTTAATAACTCAACAGCACTGAATAAATATATTCTAAGCATATTCCTTTAAAACAAATAAAACTCCCTCTGATGGTGGTGACTTTAGAAATGACGTTGGTGACACTAATCTGATGGTGGTGACAGTGGCCTCATTACAACATACAATTCTAAAATGTATACCACTCAATTCAATGGCTTCTTGCTTAACAACTTTATTTAACTATTTGGTCGAAAAAATAACAATCCTGAGCACTGTGATAAACATTTTTTGAGGAATATAAGGTACAATTAAAAAATATCTAAAAGTAACCCAATCCCCATATCATCAAATATCAAAAAATAAGTAAAAAACAATCATAGTAAAAAATAAAGTAATTACCAGTAGGAATAATGTACAATGCAACACTGACATCATCTTAAACTGCTATCTAGTGCCCCCTACTCATAAAATAATACAGTATATTCTTCTGTAAACTGGATTGTAAACTGTATATTGGATGTGAAGAACAGATAACAACAATTGTGAGCACTGTGGCAAACATTCAATAAGATACATATGGGTTCAATTAGCAATAGGCTATCATTAATAGAAGTACCCCTTAATAATCATCATAAGTAAACTCCTGTGAGTATTCCACAAATCACTCCACCACTCATTTAGCTTTATCAGGAAGTATATGGTGTATATGTTTCGCCTCTATGAAGTCCATGACTTCAGCAGACAGGTGATATATCTCCCTCGTCCTGCTTGCACGACCTGGTGATGATGGTTCCACAAGTTTGACCAGACTATGGTCAAATGGTATGAAGCACTTATCCTTTCCAACTCCTTTTGGATAGAATCGTGTGTTGGGCCCATGAGGATGGAAAAACTCCACTTCCACATCTTGATGATGAGCATCCACAGTGACAGCCTTTGCTAACCACCAGGGCCCGGTTCCCTGATAACGTTCACTCTTAGCCCCGCTAAGAAGACTCAAAAAGATATATCTTACCGAAGTTGTTTATGTTCCTAAGTGTGTTCCCCGAAGTCTCCCTTAGGAAGCTTCTTAACACGCTGCCTCTTAAGTGCGACGTTACAAAGGCGCTGTCCCAAGGGAAGGTGCTGAATGTGTTGTCATCGATTGCTCAGCAATTGATTTTTCAGTTCACGCGAGGTGCAATACGGTGTTAAGAAAGACAACACGTAATATGTAAATGAAACATTCCTCAAATTATTCCAGTAACATTTATTTTAGCATAGTTTAAGTTATCAGTAAAATATAGACTACTAATTCAATTATCAAATTGTCAGTAATGTGTTCACACGAGATGTTGTTACTGGTAGACGAACCGGGTATCCCTCGCTAACCATCCACTCTCCTCATCCCGTTGTCCCGCTTCCTGACGTGGGTTTAACGACTTCTAAAAATGATATAATACACTTTTTATTTTTTTTGGTTTACAGTTCCTATTCTGATTTTGGTATGTGTTTGTCTTTATAGTTGCTGAGCAACAGTCACACCAGTGACCGTGTCTGTGTGTGTTTGTACGCGCATTTTCATAAAAAATACTTGACCATCAACAAGATTGTATGCCATTCTGTCATCCTTAATGAGTCAACAACTGATTCTCTATTGCCATTGGAAACCTACGCATACAATCTTGCTCTATCTATGAGATACCTTATTTATCCACAAGGAAATTAAGCAGTGTCAATCTAAGTGCACTGCATATTTGTATATAAAGGCTCCTTTGAAGAGGCTGCGTAAAGACATTAGTTCATAATGTACATTATCTTTGTGTTTGACGACGCATAAGGCTACGCGTAAAGATATGCATGAGGCAAAGCAGCAGTAAGGGAATCCTCTGACAACCATGTGACCTGCGTTCAATGCCCAATAAATTAATGAAGATGAATCAGCAATGTGACGTGCTAATTTGGGAATATGTCAACTTTTGACTGAGAAATTCTAAGGTGTAGGCTCCTTCGCCAACCTTAAGAGAAGCATGTCAATGATTGGCGTTGCATAGAGCACTTTTGGAATGGACACAAGCGCAGGTCTGAGAAGGTCCAACAGCTCCATAATGACTTGTCTTGGGAGGCGACATTCTTTTAATATAGCCACGTCAGGCATAATGTCAAACGTTTTGCAGAATAAAACAATTGACATGGCCGCGGACTCTGAGTCGTCTTTGATTCAATACAAGGACACGTTAGATCACTGCCATAGTTGGTCGCTTACTGGACACCACCATGCTTACCCATTTCTATATCTTAGCCATTTAGAGCCAAATTGTTTGCCAGACTTTAATTATCAATAGTGATTGCCAATTTAAATGCTTTAATTACATTACGAAATAGCCTAGGCTAATTACCACATATTAGCTCTAATACCAAATAGAGTCAATTTCCTAAATAGGCCTGTATCCATTGCGAACATATTTTATTATAGTTATACAATGTCCATAAAATCATTGTTGTAGTAGCGGCGGTCCAGACCAACTTTACGAAAGTGTGACTTACAGAAGATATACTTAGCGTACAAACGTTTCGGGAACCGTGCCATGAGGTTAAGAGAGAGGTTAAGGAATAGGTTAAGAACTACTTAGCGATAAGAACGTTTTGGGGAACCGGGCCCAGTTCTGGTCGTAAATGACAGCAAGCCAATCTCCGCAATGAACTACATCAGCAGATAGATCTGTCACAGTCCCGTCAGGACCACTCTTGGTCAGTGGTTCTTGCTCCATTGGCTCTTGCTCACTTTCCTCCCTTTCCATTACCTCCATCAACATTGCCAAAGGACCTTTCCTCTTTTGCATTGGTATAGGACCCTCATCCTCAACCTGTACCATGGGTGTATTGGCAGTCAACTGGAATATTGTTGGGCTAAAACACTCGCA
The DNA here is from genome assembly GCA_016801145.1 of Umbra pygmaea. NCBI lineage: Eukaryota > Metazoa > Chordata > Actinopteri > Esociformes > Umbridae > Umbra > Umbra pygmaea. The sequence goes on from JACXGM010015955.1 coordinate 6,595, forward strand.
CATCTGTGGTTCACTGCAGAAACAGGACAGTGATCTGCAATGGATCTCAGAGTCGTTTCTGTGTGTCGGTTTGACCTGATGGAGTTTCCTTGTTGCAGGTACAGGTTTTAGTGGATGAGATATGAGTGCATCATATGGCTGCATGTCAGCTTCAGTAATGATATAGAGCTTAGTGCTGCAGAGGCTTCTGCCTACCATCTCATGGAAGATATTCCCATTCACAATGTCATTCCCCCGCAGAATAAGGCTGTCTGCAGTCCTTTTCACAGTTCCTCCAATGCCGTCTGGGGCTCCCTTCCCATGTGAGGTGGGGAAGAAGTTCCAGGTTCTTCTCTTGAAACCTAGAGTTGGAGGGACACTGCAGAGGAGAGAAAAGTTATTCTTGTATTGCTTGCAGGGGCCATCTGACCAAAAGTGAATAGTATCAACTTTTGGAAACTTTAAACGAATATCTGTCAGGACTGGTTCCATGTGAGTCCAAATGGCAGACGCATCTTGTCGCTTGGATTCTGACACTGTGTCTTCTGTTCTTTTGTATAGTACATGCCAGTGTGCAGGTTGAGCTGTGGGAGGTTCTAACCAAAATGGCATGACTGTACCTCAGACCTATACTTGCATTTCCATGCCTCAGAAAAATCCACATGCACAATTACTGTGCTATCATTGCACCTCTCAATCATGCTCCTGTACTCTCTGGTCTGGTTCTGAACTGAGCACACGTGTGTTGTTGTTTCTGTCTTCAGTTTGTCTTCATATCATTGGATAAGCTCTCCCAGCGTGCCACTTTGCATCACACGCCTTGTGTTGAAGTGGAGCCCATCTGCGGTTTGATCCTGAACTCGTTCCCATTGCTGCCATTCAACATTGGTCTGGTCTTGTGTTGAAGTGGAGCCCATCTGCGGTTTGATCCTGAACACGTTCCCATTGCTGCCATTCAACATTGGTCTGGTCTTGTGTTGAAGTGGAGACCATCTGCGGTTTGATCCTGAACTCGTTCCCATTGCTGCCATTCAACATTGGTCTGGTCTTGCTGTGGTGTGGGAAGTGTATGTTTGTGGAGACAACGGGTGCAGGAGCGCAGAAGACATGCCTCACTTGTCTGTGAACAGCAGAGAAGTTCAAAACTATCTTCCAGTTTCCTAGACTTGAATAACTGAGCTTCACTCTTGGTTCCTTCTTGGTGAACTCCTTGTGGAGGTTCAATACCGTATCAGTCAGAATCATTCTTGGATGCTTAATTTTCTTGCGTGTGATTGTGTCCGGTTTGTCAGTTGTCATTCATGCTGCATTATGGTAGAAATCCTGAACCTTCTGAGTAATTGTTTGAATGTATGCAGGTTTTTTGTCAGTAAGCCTCCTCTTCCGCAGTGTGTTATATGTCACGCCAAATTGCCTTGTCTGGTGAATTAGCCAATATTTTTTCAGAACCTTGCCTGACAGAGTCAAGTTCTTGTTCTTGTGGGCAGACTTGTTTTGTTTCAATTCATGAATGAGTGAGTTGTGGAACAGCAGAGTTTTCTTCATGGGGGGGGGGTTTGAGTTGGCTTCCCCGCAGCAGCTGCTCTGTTTTTTTCTTGGTGATTCCTGTGTTTTTTTATTCCTAGCTTGTTCTCGTACCCAACGCTTTTTCAATTTGTTTCTATCCTTTGTTAACTCTTGAAGTTTATTTCTCATAGCTTTCATCTCTCTAGAGTATCTTGCTCTTGTTTTCTTTCTTTCCCTTTCTCCTGCTATAGCCTGCCTACTCCGAGCTGGCTCGTGTATGGCCTGATCCACTGGACTGTCTGGGGGAGTTTCTGGATGATCTGAGCCCTTTCTCTTGCGTTCTCTTGATACTTGTTGTCTATGTTTCCAAGCCTTTCTCTGACTTCTCTTTTCCCTTTCATTCAAGTCCTTTATATTTTTTAACTTCCCTTCCTCTACCCTCTTATTCCATCTTTGCCTTTCCATTCTGAGGTATTCCTCCTTTAACTCTGCCTCACTGTGTATTTTCTCTCTCCGCTTCCTTTGATATTCCCTGTTTCTTCTCCTTCTCTCATCCACAGATAGCTGCTGCCTAGCCATAACTTCCTAAAATACAGTACAGCTCATATTGTTATTTATTGTGACCAACAATTACAGGTGAAACTAGAAAAATTTGAATATCGTGCAAGAGTTATAATTTTGATGATTATGGCTTACGGCTTATGAAAACCTCAAATTCAAAATATCAGAAAATTTGAATATTACATGAAATTAATAAATACAGAAATGTCAGCCCTCTAAAAAGTATAATCATGCATATGTATATAGTTATATATACTAAATATATTAGCTTCACCTTTTAATTTGAAATACTGAAATACTTAACCTTTTGCCATGACCGAAAGAACGAGATCCAGGGTACAAGCAGCCGAAATGGGTTTCCTCAGGAGGGTGGCGGGCGTCTCCCTTAGAGATAGGGTGAGAAGCTCAGTCATCCATGAGGATCTCAGAGTAGAGCCGCTGCTTCTTTGCGTCGAAAGGAGCCAGTTGAGGTGGTTTGGGCATCTGGTGAGGATGCCCCCTGGGCGCCTCCCTAGGGAGGTGTTCCAGGCACGTCCAGCTGGGAGGAGGTCTCGGGGAAGACCCAGGACTAGGTGGCGGGATTATATCTCCAACCTGGCCTGGGAACGCCTCAGAATCCCCCAGTCAGAGCTGGTTAATGTGGCTCGGGAAAAGGACGTTTGGGGTCCCCTGTTGGAGCTGCTGCCCCCGCGACCCGATCCCGGATAAGCGGACGGAAATGGATGGATGGATAAACTTTTGCATGATATTCACATTTTTAGAGATTCACCTGTATATTCTGGTTGAGGACCATTTTGGAGGTTTTTGTCACCACCGTCAGACGGTGGTGACAAAAACCTACTCTTTCACATGATATGCATGAGTTGTTCACATTAACTATCTTGTTTCCCCTCTGTTGCTAGCTACTTCAGACCTCTTCTTAAAAAGTATACACTTATGTCATAATCGATTCGAATATTTTTTATACAAAAGAGACAGTGTTGACATGTTATGGTTGTGACATTAGCAGTGTCCAAAAATATGAAAATAGCAAACTTACAGGAGCTTGAGTGATCTTGATGCATGCAGTAGAGCTAAAGATTTGAAAATGGGGTCCTCAGGAATGTAGTTGACCTTGTAGTTGCCTGATTTTATTGCTTTTTATAAATATCTGACGGTGGTGACGAATATGTGGGACACATTTTGAGCAACTACAAAATAATAGTAAATATTGTTCAAAACTCACTGTTTGTAGTTTTTAATACATATTGCAATGTACTCTTTCATGTGGTAAAGATATTATTCAATTCATTTATTACTTTTAGTTTTTTTAATCAAGTTGAAATGATTATCTCCTATCCGAGGACAACTGATTTTGTAGGCAATGGGCCAGCATATAATCTTTAAATTAATAAAATAAAATAAAAAACTATAAAATAACCTTACATATGTGCAAAGGACCCACAGATTATAACCTTGATTATTTTTCTGCATGACAATGTTATTAATTTCCAACAGAATTAGTACTTTTCTTAGTGTTTTTGCCAAAGTTTCAAGAATCAGTGTTCTGTATTAATTTAGACTACCATACAGAATGTGTTTTAATTTAGACTACCATAAAGTATGTGTTTTAATTTAGACCACCATACAGTATGTGTTTTAATTTAGACTACCATACAGTATGTGTTATAATTTAGACTACCATACAGTATGTGTTTTAATTTAGACTACCATACAGTATGTGCAAAATGCTTTCAAAATGACATGCAAACATGCATGAGAAGATAATGGACTTATAGTTCTAAAATATTTAGTTAATATTGCCATTGGCATTGGCAACTTTAAACAATGCACTATTGGTTACTAAAAAATATTACTTAAAGGAACTCTCCAGCCATCAAACACGTCCAAATCATTTTCCAGGTCATATTTCCGCCACCCTAGTAAAAACTTTATCGGTTGAATCAATTTAGCCACTGTTTTGCAACTGTCCACCGAGGTCGAGTTCTGGATGGCAACAAAAATATTTTGTTGTAAAGAGTTGGAAAATGTTTTGGCTTTCAACCATCTCCAGCCAAGAAGATGAGTACATTTGTTTGTTAGATCAACCAAGTTTCCACATTGACCAGGACCAGGATGTTTTGGAAATGTTCTATTCATTTTCCTGTAAAGAACATACTGGACAAACCAACCAGGCCCAAGCGGTGTAACATTAACAGGAAATCATTGGATTATTTTGTGTAAATGGTTCTAAAAATGGCAGGTAAATGAATAATGCGTTTATACTGTACATGTTAACCAGATAGGTGCTTGATCTCCTTGGTGTGTAATTAAAATTCAAACTGCCCGTAAAAGATGCAAGAAGAAAATAGGCAATTTTACATGGCTGGGTGTGAAGATTAATTTGTGTTAATACTGCAGGTAAATGAATAATAAATATTTACTGAATATTTCTAAGAATGTGTACATGTTAACCAGATAGGGGATTGATCTACTTGGTGTGTAATTATCATTTAAACTGTTTATATTAAAGTCGTGAAATTAGCCTCCTTGTGGAAGTCAATGATAGCTGGTTTAGCCTCTTGTTCATGCATATTAAATGATAATTTAAATTTAATTTCAAAATTGATCAGTGACAGATTATGGTGAAATCATCCAAATGGTTAAATACATTACCTACGGAAGGGCATATTATAGCTAATATCAAATTATTATTATGACTTGTCAATTTTATTAGTTCAGTTTTTGGATAGCTAGTAGGCCAAGGTCTAAGCTAGTTAGCATGTCTCATTTATGCAATTGTGTGATCATTTCAACTTCATTTTGAAATGTATCAGTGGCAGATTAGGGGTAATGAAGCCAGGCAGGGCATATATTTCTCGGACAATAATGTGACCAGTTGTAAATATTACGAGTATCGTCCAGCCAGTGTCTTCTATAGTTACGCTAAATTCAACATCAACGAAGCAACTCACGGGGCACAGGTGCACACCTACACACCTGAACACCAACACACCTACACACCTGCACACCTGCACACTACACACATACACACCTGAACACCAACACACCTACACACGTGCACACGTGCACACAAACATACCTGCACACAGAAGAGGTTGCATATGGTGAACCCTGTGTAGATTTTCTCTCACTTATTCCTTTTTCTTACCTTTTAAGTGTATATTTGGTTCATATAAATCAAACATGTAAATTGTCAAGTAAGTATATATTTGTAGTTGCAAAAGTTTCAATGACATCTGTATCAGGACCTGGCCTGCTTTGTTCATTTTGTCTCCAATCAAACCCAGAGTATCAATGACTGCAATCAACTACACAGCTCAGACAGAGAACTTTTTACACCACTTTCATCAAGATGTATGAAGCCCTTTCCTTTCTTACAATTAGGGACAATTGTGCCAGTAAAATGTATTTCAATTGTGGTGATTATAGCCCCTAGATTGTTCTGGGCCAATCCTAAATTCTGAATTGAAAAATACAATTTGAATCTGAATTACAGAAACTATAAATCAGTACACATCAATGTTCTACAAAGAAGAAATAGTGACAAACAATGCAGTGTATTTATTTTAGCTACTCTAGAGCCTCTTCTGTAATACATTGAATGTATCAGTTTTACTGTAAAATATTCTATAGATTTGGCTTATTTTATTTACCTATTTTATGTGAAATCAGAAGAGGATACATTTGCTATGATAACACATTTACCTAGTTACTGTACGTTAATTGTTTGCATCTTCTTGGCATGATCCCAGAGGTTGCCATCCATGTGGTTCAGTTAAAATCCACCTTACAGGTGTTGCAACTTTAAGGCAAACAAAGCAACTTTGACTTCATAACCACTGCTTCTCACCGTCTGTTAATTATTTAGTTATTTACTGACTTACATTCTTTCTTTCAAATGTGTCTTATTTCTTTACTGTGTTTAAATTACGAATGCTTACAGAAAATAACTTTCCAGAATTTCAGTATTGTAATTGTAGAGAATTTGCAAAACAAAGATTCAACCAATATCTTCCATTCTCCAACTGCAATCTTTCTAGAATGTTCCACCTTTCCTCCTAAATGGGGGTGAAGTGCATCTGTGTCCTTGTCCAGGCAGATTTATCACTGCTCCAATTGATTTAAACTTTTTAATTATTCCTATAATAGCGGAGATGGGTATTTTCAGGCATAGGGTTATTTGTTTGTAGCAATTGCCTGAAAGTTAACGTTATGAAGGTCAATATTCTTTTATCTAATTTAATCTCACTTCTCTGACCTTTCCATTGTTGATAGATGACTAAGGGAGTTTGACATTATGTCACTTGATATACCTCAGTGAAACATGAAGTCATGGATCACCACTTCAAAGTTCCTAAAAAATATATAGATCAATGCAATTATCCTTGTATTAAATGAGATCTATAAGAATTGCTATGTGTGCCAATAATCATGACAAATGTTTCTGAGGCAGAAAATTGATTTTTTTGTCTTTGAAAAATGTCACCAAAATTACCATATTCCAGTAATATTTTGATTAAAAAAAGTTGATAAGCAAACATGCTATTTTTGTATACTTTTATTCATCAGCTTCACCAAGGGATCTGATCATTCTGGAGGGAACTGTTCATCACGTCATGATGAAATATAACAAATCAACTGCTAAGTGTGTTCAGCTGTACATTGACGTGACTATTTAAAGATGCTCAGTGGGTCAATATTCCCATCTAGTATATCTTCACCCTCTTGTCAAAATGTACCCAATAATTGGAGCAGGTATCTCATCTGATGTGACCCAGATAAATTGATCATCAACCATTTACCTTTCCATTATTTAATGTGTCTGGTCCTAAACAATTCAAAAAACCAATGAAAAACGAAGCCTTCCAGGAATACTTGAAAACGCCAACAGAAATTACATATCCACGAACTTACAACTGACAATACTTGTTAAAGGACTCTTTTGGCCCTAAATTAAACATAAATAGCCAACATGGCATTGGAGGCCGGTGAAACCAAATTGAGGAAGATGGGCTCATATTATTGCCTTCACTGGAGTGAATGGAATGTAGTGAAACACATGAAACCAACTGTAACATACAGCATACAGATATCTAATTTTGAGGCACTCATACCCCATCAATGTACGGTACATTAAGTGAACATGTAAAGGATTATTATAGACAGATCAAGAAATAATACAGCTGTTTTCTGAAGGATTCTTAACAGGATGCATAGTATACTGGTAAAAGTGTCTGTCTTTTATCCAGATTTTGCGGGTTCAAAACACAAGTTGGGGCACTTTTTGTGAAGATTTCAACATTTCAACTTATAATAACAAATGTTTCAACCTTTAATTAATTAATTTCAGTATCTGATCATTTTGAAGATGTACTTGCATAAAATAATCAGGTGGATGTTTACAAATGTAGTTTGAGGAAAATCATGCATCTCAGATGAAGACAACTATTTTATAGATGAGATATATAATTTTAAAGTTTGAATTCCAACATTCATGCAGTATGTATACAGGACATGATATTGAAACATATGACGCATAATGTACTTAGCTTTAACCTGAGGGAACAATGTGGTGTCAGTATTTCTATCCAGCAAGTCCCCTGGATCTTCTCAACATGCACCGTAATTCAAGCAGATATACTGTATATGACGTGACCCTGAAAAATTAATGGTTGACAGGTAATTAGCTTTCTACAGCTTTTGAAAATAATTAGAGGCCACTGCAACGTTTTCTTAAATCAACCCCATTTGAAAACATTTGGGATAAGATCAAGAGGAAAATGGATGATCACAACCCATCCAACAAAGCCGACCTGCTTCAATTTTTGCACCAGGATCGGCAAAAAGTCAGCCAACATCAATGTGAAAGACTGGTGGAGAGCATGTCAAGACACACGAGAGCCAATTATTATTATTATTATACAATTATTATTATTATTTTTACACAAACTATTGATTTCTGAATTCGTCTCAAGTTAACACATTAGTATTGTGCTGTTTAAAAATATATATATATTAACTTATTTTCTTTGCATTCTTTTCATGCATCAAGGTCTAACAGCACACCAACTTTTTTATTATTTTGACCAGTTGTCATTGTCTGTAAATAAATCATCTGATTGACAAAATTGAGAACTTTTTTCATTTGACAAAATATTTCAAACAACTCTCTTTTAAGCTTTCATATATATTTCAAAACCACCAGTTTAGACCTGGCATTTGAACTAGACCCGAGCTTTTTAACAACGCTATTTTTGCAGCACAGCCATGAATCTCACATTGTAAGACAAGGCCACAAGATCAAATAGGTGGTGATTTTAGCCTTAATTGAAAGAAATCGTTTCATTCCAATAATTACAAACAAGACAAATGAAATGAATGCGGCCCCTTCATTGAAGTGCTTTTCTCTTCGTTTAAGTAAAAAGTCATGCTTAGGGTTTCCTGATGGGCCAGTGAGATATAGAGAACAGATGAATGTCCTTGGAGATGGAATAGATGATGTGTGAATTCATTCCAATTTCATGCTGTTTAAACTTCTCATGGTATCAGTGAAGTCTGCATCACACGTCACTGGACTGAGATAATTTGCCCCTGGTCTCTCCTTCCAAATTAACCCTACCAAATAGTAAAGATATGTCCTATATAGTACCTCACTAAATATTACAGAGTACACATTAACACAATGTTTTAATAAAAGATCAACAAGAGATGCAGTAATCTCCGTTTTTCATTTAGCATCCCCCTGTCCATCACAACACTTCCGTCATTCCAATGACTGCTCATGAAGATATAGGAAAGAATTAA
>JACXGM010015956.1:0-20878 GCA_016801145.1 Umbra pygmaea
CGGTTTTTAAATCCAAGCTTAAAACACATTTATATGCATTAGCGTTTCCCACTACCTGTTGAGTGATTATGTTTATTTTACTGACTGTTAGTTTTGTTTTTACTATGTATTCTATGGTGTTTTTATGCTTTTGTTCAGCACCTCGGTCAGCCTTGCTGTGTTAGAGTGTGCTTTATAAATAAATTTACTTACTTACTTAGTGTGGCTCTGAGGGATAAGTTGCTGAAGTGAGGTGAGGTGTATGGTGCCTGGGAGTGCGGTGAAGGTGAGAGGGGTGATCACGGGTGTGCCAGCGGATCTGTCAATGGAGGAGCTTAAGGAGATTGTGTCGGGTGGGGTGGTGTTGGAGGCGAGACGGTTGGGCAGTAGGGCGTTGGGGTTAGATAGGGTGAGTCCCACGGTGTTGTTGGCGTTTGGGGGGCCTTTGCCGAGTAGGGTGCACTTAGGTACCTTAGTTTTTATGTGAGGGAATATGTGCCACAGCCACTGAGGTGTTTTAATTGTCAGAGGATGGGGCATGTGGCTGCTGTGTGCAGAGGGAAGGGTAGGTGTGGGGGTGCGCATGAGTATGGTAAGTGTGGGGTGGGGGACGTGGTGAGGTGTTGTAATTGTGGTGGGGAGCACAGTGCTACATTTGGGGGGGGTGTGGTTCAGAAGAAGGCGGCGGAGGCACAGCGGGTTAAGATGGTAGATGGAGTCACGTATGCGGAAGCTGTGCGGAGAGTGGGGGGACTTGGGGTTGGTGTGCAGGTGGAGAAGGAGAGGGTTGTAGGCCCAGTGTCGGAGGACGGTTTGGGTGTTTGTAGTGTGGTGTTGTCAGAGAAGTGTAAGCATGAGTGTGTGGTTGGTAAAGATTCACTGGTGGTGGGCAGGGTTGAGATTTTGGCGTTTCTGTGTAGTGTGGTGAATGTGTGTAGTCAGGTTAAGGGACGGAATGCGAGGATTGATGTTGTGGTGGGTGCTGCTAGGGAGTTTATGGGTATTACTGACGTCAGGGGGGAGATGGTGCACGAGGTGATGAAAGGGAAGGGGAAGGGGGAGGGTAGGTAGTGGGGTGGGGGGGGGTAGGGGGCTGTATTTTAATTCCTAGGGTGGTGGGGTGTGGTGGGTGGTGATGAATTGGTTGGGCCGTGACCGGTCTCACACTCCGGTACAGTTGGTGGCGGTAGATGCACCTATAGTTGGTTGCGATCCGCTAGTAATCCAAAGAAGAAGTTGCGTTGTCTTCGATTTGGCTTAGCTAATGGATACATGCTAGTAGAGTGTGATAGGCTACAGTCCCAGAAATGTCATACAACTGCCTGCGGCATGGATTGTGTTCACCAAGTCTGAGTTTGGAATATCCTTCTCACTCTCTGCTGGACAGTTTCTGAAAATCAGACGGAGATCCTTTAAGGCTAGTGAAATGGGAAAAAAAGAGTTGTCACAAACAACGAAATGAGGGGATTGGGAGGTGACGTTCAAAGCAACTGTAGACTGCACTCTGCGTGACTTCATCGGCCCATAGACAGTGTAAAGCATTGGCCAAATCTCTGTAATTTGTCTTGCGCAAAAGTGATTCACATAAACCATTTTTTCAGAGCAGTGATTCAGTACACACAGTTCACTGAAAACATTCGTTCGTTCAGGATCAGTGACAGTAGAATTAATTTCAGGATTCGCACATCATTATGTCCTACTACGCATGCTCAGTAGTAGAAACAGGAAGTGTGTTATCATGGTCACATCTTTTTGGTCTGTTATGAAACTACTGGAAAGCAGCTGGAGTAAAGCTTTTGGCTTTGTCGCATTTCTGGTCGCTGTCATTGCAGCCGTTTTACAACATCTGGAAAACTGTGAAACGACAAAATATTTCATGTAAGAGGCACTATTAATGCAGTCCTGTAGCTAGTTAGATAGCAAACTCAGCTGCACCAAATACACGTTGGTGACAGCTTGCTATGTCAGTCTGCTAACAGGCGTGCCAGAGGTAGCACAGATACATGATCAACCCTACATTACTGCACTGTACTAGCTAGTTAACATTAGCAGGTAGTCTACTGGTTTGTTGTACAACTAGCAAGCTAACAAAAGTAGTTTTGATTTTTTTACTGTAAGGAAGGCTACTACTGTACTGCAGAATATGCACTGCCGTATTTAGCTAGTAGACAGTTGTAAGGGAGTAGCACTGCTGTGAACACCAGCAGTCACTCAGGTCTTTACTCTGAATGTCTTGTTTTGTCCAGGATGTCTCACGACATGAAAGCACTGGAAGGGGTCTTCAGACAGAAAAATAAAAGTTGTTTTATCCTGGGTGCCACTGGTGAGACTGGCAAGGAATTACTGAAAGAGATTGTGGAGCGGAAACTCTTCTCAAAGATCACTCTCATTGGAAGGAGACAGGTCACATTTGAAGACAAAGCATTTGAAAACCTAGTGAGTGTACAATCTGTCGAAGCCCTTGACAAATTAACCCTCTCTGTTTAGCAGAGTAACAGCACAGACTAATTATGAATAATGTATAATCTCCTGGTTTTCAGGTGCAGGAGGTGGTAGATTTTGAAAAACTGGATGACTATGCTGCTGCTTTCCGAGGGTATGACGTTGGTTACTGCTGCTTGGGAACTACCAAAGCTAAAGCAGGGACTGTGAGTGCAACGGTCAATGATATTCAGGCCCATAAAGCCTCTGTTTCATGTTCATGCTAGTCTGTACTGTATTATAAATCTATGTAAATATCTTAAGGAAATCATCAGAAAAATGTACATGGATGAATACAGAGTATATGTTTGGGGACCTTTGGAACTAATTATCTTAAGGAATCTTCCTGTGAACAGAAGTGGACTCTACGTGGTACACAAAGGACCCTTCTGCACATGTTTATTCAGGATTACTATTTACATTTTGAAACAATAGCTAAGAGGTTAAAGTGTATACTTTACACAAATGCTTATTTTTAGCATTATAAATGCTGTAATTGTGAATGTATGTTTATGTATGTGTGTGTGTATAGGAGTATCTTGTGAATTAAGTGTTGTTTTGTACTGTACTTTTTAGTGGACCATGAGTCTGTAAATAAATATATACATATATATACACATACATACTGTTCACTAGAATTTTAAATGCATGGATGGCAACTTGGCCTAGTGGTTATAACATCTGACAAGTGTCTGAAAAGGCCCCTGTTTCAGTCAGTCCTCCGACTGCCAAGATGAATGCTTTGTTCTGGTAACATTATATTATTACTATTCATTTGCAACCTTGTAGAAATTACAGATTTTTACTAAGTTTCCTGCATTTTTAGGTGACCAAAAGTAATTGTACAATGACCTCTAAGTAACCAAGGAGTCTTTTAAAGTTGAATATTATGGACTGGCCAAATCAATCACCTAACCTGTTCTGACTGCTCAGACAACTGGGAATTGCTGCGATTAGGCAACACCCCTAATTATGAATTGTAATTATATTATGAGATATGAAAAGATTTGAAAAATATTTTTATAACAGTCCACCTTTCATAATTTTTTTGTTATTTTAGGATGGATTCATCCGTGTGGACCATGACTATGTCCTTAAATCAGCGGAGCTTGCCAAGATGGGAGGCTGCACACATTTCCACCTAGAATCTTCCAAAGGGGCTGACAAAAAAAGCGGCTTCCTCTATCTTCAAGTGAAGGTAGTATACTAGGCACACAAGATATATAGTCTTCTACAATAACAGCCTCCTTCAGCCTCAATATGTCATTCAGTCAACTTCTCTACTGTTGTGCTAATGCAAACTGTTGCATTTCCAGGGACAAGTGGAGGCTGATATTGAGCCTTTAGACTTTGAGCGGTACTCCATCTATCGCCCTGCGTAAGTTATGTCTTATTTGCGTTTAGCCATGTGTCAACTTGGTACAAAAATAATATTCCATCTCCACCTTTGTTGGTTACCTCAGTGGTTCACAAGCCACCTGTTGTTATTTGAGAACTGGGGTTTCTTTATTACATACAGCGAATCGAGTAGTGGCCACAGACAAACATGTCCCAGTAATTTCTTGATTCATAAATGCCTCCAGTGATTGCTTGACGTAAACATTTGGAGTGCTTGCTTTCATTCTCCAAATACATTGTCACATTATGCAATAGTATTCATCGCTGGAACCATATTTAATGTTAAAAACCATATGTTTTTTCATCTTTCTTCCAGGGTGTTGATGGTGGACCGGCAAGAGAGCCGACCCACTGAGTGGTTTGCCAGGAAGCTCCTGGGTCCTATTTCCTCCTTGTTTCCGACGGCGATGTCCATCCCCATCCAGTCCGTGACCAGGGCAATGGTTGCAAACACACTGATCCCTGCGAGGGAAAAAGTGGAGATCCTGGAGAATAAAGCAATCTACGATTTAGCCAAAGCCATAGAGAAATGAGGGAATAGGGTGATGGGCCAGGTGACTAAGAATGAATGTATCATTTTACCACTTAGTTGGATATAGAGTCGCTGGCTGGACGTAACATGCAGTCACTGTAAATGGAGGCCTATCCAGTCTGTGGTGGGTCTAATAAAGAGGAAAGGGAAGGTGACTGGGAGCTCAGCAAGTGTTTGTCAAAGTCTGTTGCACTACTGCCTTTGTATGTGATTCTTCATCACAATGTCTTCTAATTTTCTGCATATACTCGCCTTGTCTATTCTTCTTTTTCTATTAATAGAGGTCTTTCCTTATCACAAAAGTTATGTTAATGCTCTTGGTGATGTTATATTGGGAAATTATCATGTTATTATGAATACTTGAATTGTTCATTCTAAATGCTATGTATAAACTGTATAGAAATGCAGAATCTTTTAGCTTTCAACAGTGCTTGGCTACCAAATCCCTCTGCTCTGGCCAAATATCACACTCACGTCAGTTTTTTTTACCTCACAATGTTTTGATCTAAACACCGACAAAGGTCTTTGTAGATCATAATAACTATTTTACAAAATATGATTGTTTCCTGAAACTGAAGATTTAGAAAATGAATAATTGGCTCTGATATGGTTTTATACCCCAAGCCTAAAGTTTAACTTAAACCACTTTATTGGAAATAGTAATTATTTTTATTTGTTAGACAATTGTTCAAGAGGTAACCCCCAAGGCTAGTGTGTTAAATATGAAGAGGGAAATTACTTTTCCACACAACTTACAACTTTTATGCTTTTTAAGACCACATCCTTATTTACTTTGAAAATCAACACAAATACAGTACTTGAAGCTATTCATTAAGAATAAAGGGACTTGTAGGCAATATTTTATACTTGTTTTTTACTTTTGATTTCTGAGAAATGTTATGGTTTTAATTTTTTTGGGGTGTTTATACTTGTGGTGTTACTTATAATAAATCTATGTCAATAGCGAAGACAGTTTTTTTCACATGCTCGCAGATCTCAAAGGCATACTGGGCCCCCTATACTCTGGCCCTCAAAGGCATACTGGGCCCCCTATACTCTGGCCCTCAAAGGCATACTGGGCCCCCTATACTCTGGCCCTCAAAGGCATACTGGGCCCCCTATACTCTGGCCCTCAAAGGCATACTGGGCCCCCTATACTCTGGCCCTCAAAGGCAGCTCCAAGTTTTTTTATTGTAATCTTGGACATTTTTAGACCTGGTACAACAGGTCAGTGCAATTAATGATGAGGTAGAACAGAAAACCAACAGGGTAACATCTAAGTTTATTCTTTGTACAACATTTAGGAAAAGCTGTATTCTGGCGCACACCAAAGTACCTAGTAGATAGAGGTGCTGTCTGTTGGGTATAAATAATCAACAAAAATAAAGAAAGATGCACACCAAAGTACCTAGTATATAGAGGTGCTGTCTGTTGGGTATAAATAATCAACAAAAATAAAGAAAGACACACACCAAAGTACCTAGTAGATAGAGGTGCTGTCTGTTGGGTATAAATAATCAACAAAAATAAAGAAAGACACACACCAAAGTACCTAGTAGATAGAGGTGCTGTCTGTTGGGTATAAATAATCAACAAAAATAAAGAAAGACACACACTCCAGGTATCTTACTCCAAAATACTATATTTAAATTTCCAACATTTCGGCAACAAATTTGCCTTCTTCAGAGTTACATTTAGGCAGTCACAGTTTATCCATGATACATTGCAGTTTTGATTCTATCGGGCATGGACACATTTAACTTCATGGTTTCTAAGTCATTGGATATACCTGGTTGTGTGGTTTGATGAGAAGTTGACATGGAGGGTTCATGTGCAGTATGTAGGAGTGAGGTGTAGGAGGGCTTTGAATCTCATGCGGGCGGTGGTGGGGCATGACTGGGGTGCACAGAGACACTTTGTTATATATGTATCAGGTATTGATTAGGTCACTTAGATTATGGGTGCTTTTTGTATGGGTCTGCTGCTAAGTCGGTCCTGAATAGTCTGGATGTTGGTTTTAAGGTTTTGTTGAGGTTATGTTTGGGGGCCTTTTGTGGTGCCTACAGTGGCTTGGGGGTGTGTGCCACATTGGTTGTTTCCGGTTCTGTGGGTGGTTACTGAGTTTGTTGGAAGGTAGGAAGGAGTTTGGTGAGGGTAGCATTGGTAGGTGTGTGGAGAGGTATGTTGGTCAGGGTTTTTCTGAATTTGTACACTGATGGGTCAAATGATTTGAACACTGGGCAGGTTGGTGTGGGTGTGTATGTGCCAGAATGTAATGCCCAGGTGTTTCAGAGGGTCACGGACCGGGTGTCAGTGTACACAGCAGAGATGGAGATTCTTGTGCTGAGGTGGGTGGAGGAGGTGAGGCCTATGAGGGTGGTGGTGTGTTCTGACTCAGCAGCAGTTTTGAGGAGCATCCGGTCTGGTAGGTCTGATAGGGGTGATGTGTTGGTGGAACTGATGGTGTTGTTGTTGGGTTTAGAGAGGATAGGGGTGGTGGTTAGGTTTTGCTGGGTGCCGGCTCATGTGGGCGTGGAGGGTAATGAAGTGGCATATGGGTTGGCTAAGGGTGCATGTAGGGAGGAGAGGGTGAGTGTGGAGGTACTGTTGGGCCGGGGGGATGTTAAATCCTTGATACGGGGAAAGGGACTGGACTGTTGGCAGAGGAAGTGGGATGGTAGCAGGAAGGGGAAAGGGTATTATGAGGTGCAGCAGACAGTGAGGGTAGAGACTATGGGGTGTAGGAGAGAAAAGGTGATGTGGGTAGGTTGAGGTTAATAGCGTGGTTAACACCAGTCCCTTCTCAGTTGTAAATGATAGTGGTCTGGGCAAGGTTCATTCACAGCCCATTTCCAAAGGGGCGTCACCAATGGACGCCGCTCAAATGCATCTCGGCGCAATTGCCTATATCAGACTTTTGCCAAAACAAGTCGGCTAGACTGCGACAACATTTTTTTTTTAGATAGGAAGGCTTCTAGTGAGCTATCGTCATTGTGTAAAGCCCCCCTCATCGGTTGTGATTGGGGCCTCGATTTAGAGAAATTGGAAATGGCCTTGAATGGGCTCTTGGCTAGACTGACTTGCAGAGCAAATAAAAAAATAAAAAAGTCCATAAGAGTTCTCCCAGGCTATGAAGTTAGGGCACACGGGGTTGAATTCGTCATTAATGGTGGTGGGTAGGCAGGAGATGGTCTGTGTGATGGGTGTGTAGTGGAAGAAACTGTGGAACATGTGTTGTTGTACTGTGGGAAGTATGATGATGAGAGGGATATGTATGTCAAGGTTAGGGGTGAGGGGAGGAAGTGGGATATAGGGGGGTTGTTGGGGGGTGGGGTGGTGTCGAGGGCTGTATTTTAATTTCTTAGAGTGACAGGTTTAGATATGAGGATTTGAATTGCGTGGGCCTTGACTGGCCTCACACTCCGGTACAGTAGGTGGCTGTGTATGCACCTATTAAGTTGGCTGAGATCTGCCATTAAATACACAGAAGAAGAAGATGAAGATGAAGAAGAAGTTATTGGCTGCATCTCAATATGCATAGTATGCATATATTATATAGTATGCCAGACGACGATTAGTATGTCCCAAACCATAGTACGCAAATATAGTATGTCAGTAGTCCCCAGATGGTCTACTATTTCCGGAGGATTTTCGAAGTATGCAACCCTGCATGTTTTTTGGGCAGATATAGCACAGTCCTTTGCAAAACAGAATAGGAGGGGTTTCCCAAGGCGGTCTTTCTTTGGCAGTGTTTAAATGTAAGTTTTCAGAAGTTAGGTAATAAAAAAGTGTCATTACATGAGTTTCTTTTGTTATTGTACCAATATTATTAAATTTTAAATGAAATACAAACAGGTTGTGCCAAATGTTTAATGTTCAAACTTCACAGACTTCATTGCTCGTAAAAGTGGTCTAAATTTAGATGCAACGTTATGACGTGTTACTATGTCCCAATGCTAGCACACTCGATTACTATATACTTAATAGTACATACTTTACCACCACCTGCGCAGTAGGTACTTTTAGTATGTAGTATGCATATTGAGATTCAACCATTGTTAGGCAGTAGACTACCAGAGCCCATCTTCTCTGGCAGTACTTTTCAAACCTGTTCTCGTGGAACCCCAGCCAGTCCATGTATTTGAAGTATTCCTAAGCAGTGTTGGGAATAATGTAGTCAGACTAATTTTCTGGTAAAACGCGTTACTTTCACAATTCAAGTAATTAGTTACATTTATAACAAGAAAATTTGTTACATTTATGTTATACTTTCACCTTTTCTGTTTCAGAACAATAATTTATTATCCATTGTTTTTTAATCCGTAATTCATTAGTGTGCCTCCATGCCAATCAAAACAGGAGAGATCTCACACTTAAATTGTAATGCATTCTGCGGATTGCATGTTAGCGAAATGGAAGAATATAGCCTACATTTTAACAGCTGGAAATATAACATTATTTCAGAATGATCAAAAAGCAGGGAGGATAAATGTGTCCTGTGAGCTGTGCGTCTGTCGAGTGGGAAGAAAATGGAAAGCTTGTCCTCGTTCGTCTCACTCAAACGTTTTGATCTGAAATGGAGGGTTTTCCATTATACAACGAGGTGTCATTTTCAAGTTATTGTATATTGTCGCCGATTACTCCAATGAACACTTGTTGAAAATGTGGATAATGTCACAGAAAACATCCAATGTGCCACAGGGCGAGCATCCGGTTTTGCAAAGTGACACAAATGAGGAAGTGCCTTAAACCTGCATTCTATCTGGGCGATACGTCTGGGTGCAAAAGAGCTCAGTTTCTGTCTATGAGAATGAGAGACACTTCTCACTTGATTATTACCTCAATAAATATTTTCATAATGAGTATATGGTCTCATCGCTAGATTTCAGACTTCTGCAATACAGAATGATGTTAATTTTTTTTAATTTTGGTGTTGTTGATTTTAAAAACGGCGACAGAGCAAAGGGGCGTCTAGGGTGGGGCTATGGCGTTCGGTTGTATGACAAGACACTCAAAGGAGTTGGCAGTTCAGTTTTTCCGGTTAGTAACATTACATTTTGTTTACCTTTTTTTTTAAACACAGTTTTTCGTTAGCATCCCAATTAATATCAGTTAGCTAGCTAGATTACTCCTCCCTCATCTAAAAGGGACCAAGATGCCCGTAACGGGAAATTCGAAGACCCAAATCAGACCTTCACAAATCAATGGGTGACGTCACACATGTTACCTCCAGTGATATATACGGTCTATGACTTTAAGAGGTAATGAGAACACACTATGGTCGTTTTCACTTGTTTTTTTTACATGCATAAGGTGTGCAAGGATTCAAGTAACATGCACTCAGAACATGTGTATTTGTGCCAGTAAACACACATTCAGAATGCCTATAATTCCGCCACCCAACAGATCTAAACTGTATTCAATATTTCTGGTTCAGGCCTGCTCAATGTATTCTCCATGTGTCTCTATTAATTACAGTAGCATTACTAGGAGTCAAATCCCATTGCACAAAGTTATTTTTTTTATATACTCAGACATTGAGATGAAATTGGTTTTACATACAAACACTCACACATTCATCAGAAATAGACTGAATATATTGGTCAGTTGGATCATGCCCAGAGACAGTAGTTACCACAAGTCTGCACCAGACATGATCAGGAAATCAATATCTAGGGGTGGCAAGGTGGCCTAGTTGTTTAGGGCCCTTGATTGGGGTCCATTGGAACCCTGGTTCAACCCCTCACCCCTACACACACACAAGTAAGGTGAAGCCTCTATCATTCTGTTTTTGAGCAAGACAGTTAACCCTAATTGCTCCCAGATTGATTCTGTAAATAATAATTATTTCTTAATCAACTTACCATTAAACTTGAATCAATTCGTTTAAATACTTGGGAAGGTTAATAAATTGATTATTTTGTCCAATGAGTATTGTATGATACTAAACCTATAAATAAAAGAAAATAATCTGCACTCGCATGTATGCTCCACCGCATATCTTTATTACATTAAAATGACAATGTTTGATTTTGATCTACAAAGATCTTCGTCAGGTCTTTTCTTTAATCTGTCATATTCATAGCCCTGCACGCGATTTAGGATGTGCGTTTGATCCAACACTATCTTATGATACTAAACCTAGACACACAAAAAAGCATATTTAAAAGCATTTTAAAAAGTTAAAGTATTTTAATTAGTTACTTTTAATGTAACGTTCTCCTAAACTTTTCCTACAGTAGCACACCTGATTTAACTTGTCTGCTAATTATCAAGCCCTTGATTAGTGAATATCTTGAGCTAGGTCAGCCAATATGGTATTTGCAGTGCTGCAGTCAGTGGGCATTAATGCATATTGGGGTTCCTGCCTATCACATAACACCCATTAAAGTCTACCATTGGTCAGTTTGTAGAAGCAATGTTAGCGTTTTTGTGAAATTCACAACCTATCCGTGATATACAAGCTGTCTTAGTAAACACATTAACTGTAACCAAATATAAAAATACTATGGTTAGGGTGACTTTCTGTATAGCCATAGACCAATAGCGAGCGTCCATGGGCGTTACATTATATGCAGAAACCCCCATATGCAGTAACGCCCCTTACTGCAGCACTGCAAATATATCCCTCTCAGGTCAGCAACTACAGATAAACTTTTGAACTTCTGGGGCTCTCAGAGGTAGAGGTTTAGAAACCACAGTGATAAAGAACAGAGGATCTGAAAAAGACTTTCATGAAATGAAAAATGTAATAGGAAGGCAGACCCCCATTATCTTAGCAGTGGGCAAGGTGTTAAACCAATCATGTGTGAGAGTTGGCAGCCCTGGCTTAACTGTTGGCACCATTCAAACACTGGTCCTGCTCTAATGCAGCTCACTGCAAGAGGGTTCCCTTTTGACTTTCAAGTAGATCATGTGTATTCTGTTCCTATACCTTGTCTGCCACTAGTTGCATTTTTAAAGTAAGTATGTCTATATTTACTTACCAAAAACAGGCAAATCTAATTCTGATTTTCTGTCTTGCAAAAGTATTTAATGTATTTTAGAGAAGTATTTTAAGGTGGCAGAATCATAGAAAGACTGCAGCTTAAACCTGGATGTTTCCAGTTGCATTCACCTGAATCTAATCAGTTAATTGGATGTGGTTTGAATAAGGGTTGATGTGCTCCAGGTGTTCATCAAGTTGGCCTGGGCTTACTGTTATGTTACAGTTCAAGAGGGTTTGCAAGAGCTGTGTAGCCGCTAACTAAAGAATGACATTTGGATATTGTTTCAGGTAGTTTTTGTAATTGTCCGTTTAATATATTTGTTTTTTAAGAGTGATAGCATTTTATCTAACAGATTTCTACAGCTTTTAATAAGAATTGCCACTTAATCTAACTTTTCTTTTTCTAAAGTGTGTTTCTTTGTTTAGCACTGGTTGCTGGTGTAAATTATGTCAATGCCCAAGGTAAGAATTATATTCCATTAGACTTATTTGAATGTACTATACAATGCAATATGCAGTAGTGGAATTAGACAGTAGTTTAGACCTTGTGTGTACTCTGAACAAATGTCATGACCTTGGCCAGTGCCTCCCACTGCAATAGTAGATGTGAGTGGTTTGGAAAGAATGTCAATATCACTATAGGAGTAGTCCATGCCACTGAATCTGAACTTTTCTGGTAATTAAAATGTTGTAGCAAAAAGTGTAACTTTTTTATATTCTATTAAAATGACTTATGTTGGGTAACTAAGGCACAGCCACCATTTCAATATTTAATTCTTTAAGTTGCTGTTGCTAGATTGAGGTCTGTTTCTAACCATTTCCATGGTCTGATTTTGTAAATGTAAAGCTGTCAGCTCTACAGCCATTTACAGCATGTACGATTAACTCTGTTAAGTCTCTAGTCACTAACTCAGAAACTATCATGACTTTCGTATTCCTCCTGTAGGCCATGGTTATCAAAATCTGACCAGAGCGAGAATCCTAGATGCACTCCACATTGATTACGGAACCATCTGGAAAGGGGGCATAGAGTTGTCTGATTCTGAAGGACTTTCAGGTTACATGACAAAGTCTGCTCAGGGCACCCGCTCTTCATCTACAGAAGAAGGACAAAGTAAGATTGTGCAAATATCCCCTAGGGCACGTGACCTGACTTTTCTGCTCGCACAAAATGAGTCGTCCTACAGCAACTATGGCTCAAGCCGCAGAGCAGACATTGCTGTCAAAAGTGGCACTACCAACAGTCGTACAAGGGCAATCGGTCGAGGATCTAAAGTTCTCAAATCCATAATGCCAATTTCTAAGAGCATAATTCCAAGTCGACCAGTATACAAGTCAGGATTTGCCCCTAGAGCAGGTAGCCGAAATCCCCTTTCCTTCATGTCAGGGGCAGGCCTACATGGCACCATGAAACAAGATCCAGAATTAAAAGCCAGGCTTCTCATAAGAGCACATCACCTTAGTACCAAATGGCAGAGTCATAGTAATGGTAGTGTTTATGGTAGTTACAAAAATAATGGTTTAGTTGACATGCCTCCACTGCCTTTAAACCCTGCCATTGATATTAGCTTTCCCCCACAAGAGATCAACCCCAACATGTATGAGGCTGCTCAATCAATCCAAGAGCAATCCTCAAGTATGCGTTTCCCTGCCGCAAGTGGGCCCACCGATGACATAGACTTGAGCCATGAAACGAGAGGATATGCCCATGTTACACGCCTTAAGCTTGCAGTAGACCTCCACACTCCCAGGGGATTTAATCATAGGGTGACTATGTTCAATGGCATCCATTCTAGGAAACCTGCCACCAGCAGTTCTGATTACCGTGGATTCACCAAGGCAAGAGGAACTGGTGTCTATAAGCCAAGCTTTGAGGCAGCGGAACATTCTGAAAGTCCTTTAGAACGTTTTCATGTTGAGAATTATGGTCCAAGAGGTTTTCGACCTCAGGGAAAGTTTAAACCTTTCCAACACAGTCCCCCCACCAG
The DNA here is from genome assembly GCA_016801145.1 of Umbra pygmaea. NCBI lineage: Eukaryota > Metazoa > Chordata > Actinopteri > Esociformes > Umbridae > Umbra > Umbra pygmaea. The sequence continues at coordinate 13,367 of JACXGM010015956.1, forward strand.
TGGAATCTCTCCTGTAAGGATAATGATGGTTACTGAACGTGGAGCTGAACCTGATGACTTAAGCAAATCACCTGAAGGAATGGCCTTGTCAAATGAGAAGTCTGACCAAGATATGAAGTTAGGCCCATATGGGTTCAGTAAGGCCTATAAAAGCCCTAGTCCCACCTCAACCACAGTTTTACCCAGTGACAGCCCTTCCCGGAGTACATCTGTTCCCACCAGTACAAATTCCCCTACCAATCGGGCCAGTCCCCATACAGAGTTTACCCCTGCTGAAATGCTTGTACCACTGGCATCAATTAGCCCTCCTGAAGGCCACCCTGGAAGTCATGGAATATCTTTTACACATCTTACAGAGCAATTAGACCCCAAAATGGTAGCTCCTGCTGGGACGGACCTGGAATTGAACATGGATGATGATGATGATGATGATGATGATTACAGTGGTGAAGAGCAAGACAAGAATCCTAAATGAAATGATTATGATTAAGATTTGTATGTTGTGATGACAATGAGTCCAGTGACGATAAACATCTACTACTCTGTCCACAGCTGGTACTACAAATGTCTGTGAAAAGGTAAACTAGGTTTATTGGGGTGGTTACAATACAGAATTGTCTATTGCATGCCTATGTTTAAAACAAACGACTTACAATTTTGTTTTCAGGAAATTAAGAGCTTAATAGTCCGAATTATGTAGATAATGCTGAATTCATTTAAACTTATTAGTTTTACTAAAATCTAAATTTTAAGGTTATCTATTATAAGGTTACACTTAAATGCTCAATATGCATTCCTTGTTTTTCAGGTTTGAACAGCTGAGTGGCTGATTTGTCATTCCCTTCAATGGTTTCGAGCAATAAAAAAAAGATTCATGAATCTTTGTCTTGTGAAATCTTTTGGTTCATAGATGTTTCATGTAAAATTTACCATGGACATTTCACAAAGCAATGTGGTTTGAATCAAAAGAATAATGTCCTGTGAGATGGTGACCTCAAGTGGGGAAATGTATTAAAACACTCAAAGCTAGACCAATTAAGTGTACTTATAACTTTGCAGGCCCCGAGCTCGTGGAAGCTGGACTTCCATTGATATGGAGTAAAAGTGAACCGTATTATTGTTGACGTCCTGGCTTTTTTAGCAGTTGTCGTTGAGTTGACTGATGTTTTTCTTACTTGTATGTAGTTATGTTAATATTTGTATGTCAAAATAATTCTGACAGTTTTGAATTAGTGTAACTTCAACTTGTAAATCGACTACTGTTCTCGATGGAATTCATGTTTACGACGCAAGATGGCGACATAGTCCTGTTTAAACTGTTGTTCGAATCTCTGCCTAACAGTGACGTCAGCTATCTGCGCCGGAAGTGGAACTCAAACGCTGATGTGTTACTTTCAATGAGATCTCATTACAGTTCACATTAAACCTGTTTTCGTTGGCGCAGTCAATTCGAGTTGTTCGAATACTTTACAAGTCGATGTCAAAGAGACTGGACTACACGTACGTGAAGGGAAGAGACGCACAGGGTCGAGGAGCTAATGGCGGTAGGTGCATCTTTGTCCTCCTTCGGATGTTTCAGACAGTTGTGTGGCAGATCAACTGACAGCAAAGGATAAGGAGTCAGTCTGCTATTAAAGTTTGTCACTGTCTTTATAGCCAATACTAGCAAACTGCGCTTTTTCTTTTTGTTCGTCTTTTAAGTAATTTTATGGATTTATGAAGTAATGTTACATGCCATCTGTATGATAGCCATTACTTTAGCTTAAGTTTGCTAGATAACCTATATTCTCAAGTTTAATATAAATTATGTTATGCTGGTGAGTGGAGTTCTGAAGTTCTACTCAGTGTTTACTACCAGCCTTCCTTGTTGACACGCACAGCCCAAAGGTAAAGTCGGCACTAAAGGCAAAAAGCAGATCTACGACGAAAATTTGGCGACACTCAAGTTTTACACAAGAGTAATATTGGGAGCGAACGTAAGGCACATTTAGTCTTCACTAATTTAATTTCAATGAAAAAATGAGACTTAAACAGCCATGTAACAACTTTGTTTGTCTTCTAGGCGATATACATTGCTGTAAACGTTATTTTCTACGCTTCTTCAACCTTTTGGACATGGGTGAGTGACACTGTATCCAGGGCTACAGTTTGAGCTCCTCTTCTCTGTTTTGTGTAATTGACAGCCCCTCTACTTTAAAAGATGAGAAACCAGCAAATTTCTCTTGCTTGCCTACATTCTGAACTTGAAGTTTTTATTAGCTCATTTACCTGTTTAAGTTGGTCTTAATGCCATAGAGTAATATGAATTGTGATCGCCCATCTCTCATACTTGTCCATAAGCATAGGATGTCATCTAAATATCAACATTTGCATGACCATTATTGATAATGTTCTTCAGACATGCCAACTTATCGATTTGGAAAAAGTTGTGAATGTAGAGCCCATAAGTGGTAAAACAATTGTTAACATATGAAACACAATACCCCTGCCAGACTGTAATTCTGACCATTTTTCTTCCTCTTCACTCTTTCGCCTGTCTCCATAGTTTGCCCTGATATTTGCCATGGCAGTGTATGTGGGCAGTTACCGCTCCATGGCAGCAATGGCCAAGCCTGCATTCAGTGATGATGGGAGTCTGCTAGATGGAGGAATAGATCTGAATATGGAGCAGGGCATGGCTGAGTAAGAGTTGATTATTCTGTTTGCATGTTACCACACAAATGACACAACTGTATGTCTGAAGAAAAATAAGCAAATGCTACAGCAGTTTCAAGACAATGGTGTTTTTGTTTTCCTTAGTGTAAATCTCCAAGTGGGGTTAATTATGTCTTATTTTTATCGAACTGTAATAGGCATCTGAAGGATATCGTGCTGCTAACTGCCATAATACAAGTTCTCAGCACGCTATACTCCTATTTCTGGTACCTCTGGTTGCTGGTAAGACTTCATCCCATTTTTACTATAGATGTCTGCTGTGTTTTTCATTTTCATGGTCTTAATTGTTTTCTTAATGTATGTCAGGCCCCAGCTCGTGCCATGTTCCTGCTATGGGTCAATTTCCTAGGCCCCTGGTTTTCAGCTGAGACCCCCGGTGGCCCTCCAGAGGAAGTCAACGAGAAGAAGCAGCGACGACAGGAGCGCAGGCAAATGAAGAGATTCTAATTCTGCCTGAGCAGTGTCGCAATACTTTCTTTACATGGAATTAATTTAAATTGCCCAGGAACTCCGAAGTAACTTTCAGTGTGTGCAGGCTTGGATAAAGAACTGAACTGGAACCCTGTGGGACTTCTGGTTTTCTCCATCCATCCCTTTTGCTCCACATTTGGAGAGGAAACCCTCCTTGTGCTTATGTCACCAGTACTGCCTGTAATATAATTTTACATACAATTGTTTTGTCTGTGTATTACATCTGTTTCATCTGATGGAGTTAAATGGATTTGAGCGTAAGCTGTAGGGATTTTGACCTTAGCTTTTAGTAGATTTTGAAACACTTCTCATATCACAGTCTTGTGAACAGTTCAAAATAGACCAGGGTCTGATAACAGCCATGTCAGGGCTCTTAATCGTGTTCCTCAACTTTTTTTCTGGAGTTTTTTGTTTGTTTTGCTTGTAACTTCATTCAGTTTCGACTCCAAATTAGCATTAAACTCTGTATGGATAGACTGAGACTGACTGTAGGAAAGTAGATTTTCAGGAATTTAGTTAGCCCGGGCCTAGGCGCAAATCTGGTGTTAGTATTACCATACATTGCGTTATCCAAATCAGCTGTACATGAATCGTCTCGCTGGGTATTTCAGAATTTGTCATCCAATTTTATTATTAGTCTTTATTCACAAATCTGAATCATAAACTGTGTTTTCATTTCTAAAATTGACTCCATTTCTTCACCTAAAAGTGAAGCCAGAACTTGTCTAACTATCCTGAGATAACTTAATTGTTTTGGAAAGTGTGAAATGGTGTTGAACTGACTCAACAGCAAAAAATGTGTCTGAGGATTAGAAAATTATATCTGGTTGTTTATCAAAATTACCTGGCTCTCATTGTATTTTGTAGCATACTATTTTAGTTGACGTCATCCCAGATCAGATTAATGGTACCCTGAGATTCTGTTTTTCACATCCAAAATTGGATGATTACACCTCTGTCATGGATAACCGGTTGTCAGACAGATGCCATTATAGCCTATGGATTCGATTGTGTCCTGACTGATGCTCTTGTTTTTCATTTAAACCTCTGAATAATACACAATTTTAAGTGTATAGTGATACTGGTAGATGGCAGCCTCTTAAGGGAGTAATATGCTTTTAGCATGTCCAAAGATGTGGGAAAGCGGTGGCTGATCTCTTTTAGCATGTCTGCCTTTTAACTATCAGCCAATAGCGACAAGTCTAGACACTGTTGCAACCAGGTCTTAATGTACATATGATTAAATTGATTTCAGTATAAAACCAATAACCTGTATGATGTCTAATTCCATGTTTTTCCAATTCTTCTGTTGCATTCTGGTTTTTCAATCTGACCTTGGCTCCATCGTCCCTCAGACAATGGCTTCCTCTCAGTGTCTATAATGGTGGCCAGGGCAGCTGACGGGGGGGACAACCGGGTATGTTGTCCCGGGCCCAGTCCTGAGGGGGGGGCCCAAATTTTGTTTTTTTACACAGTAATTTTCTTTAGCAGGGGGCCCAAAATGTGGGGTTCGTCCCGGGCCCACAGATTCCTGTCAGCAGCCCTGATGGTGGCCATCGCTGAGATTTTGCGTATGAGCATTTGATTAGCGCTAGTGGTTTTTCACCTTTATACAAACAGGTAAGCTAAATGAGAATTCTCATTTGCAATGGTGTCATGACCAAGAAAAAGCAGTGCAAGCAAAGATGACAAAGCTACAGAATACACAAATACCTCAAAAGAAACTATATACAGTAAGTGCAATTGAGATTAAATCAAAAAAGTATATCAATAGACAACTTTCTGACCAAATGATCTTCTGACATCAGAATTGTAATTGCATCAAAGTACCAATTAAAAAACAACTGAATTGGGCTGCCTTTGAAAATCCTGCCATTTATCTAAAAGTCAATGATCGTTTTAAATATCAGCTGGCATATTCTTCCACAGTAATTCACCTAGCTTATCAGCTTTGGCTTAGTGTAAATTCATACCTGCAAACTAGTCGCTTTTCGGCGAAAATCGCCGTTTTGAATGGGAAAATGTCATCCACATGAATCGTGTAGATCAGAAGAGTTTTTATGGGGGGGGGGTACAATTTCCCCTAAACACAAGTTTTAAAAACCTGCTGCGGTTTTCACATCTTTGTTGATATATCACGCGAGTCAATTGGCCAATCACAGTCAAGATAACGGCAGCGTCTTTGAAAAGCCCCTGGCTGCAGCTTCAACTTTTCACGCTACCAGAGTACCGGACTGCGGTCACGCCATCTGTGCTTCGGAGATGCGCGGTCACGCCATCTGCGCTTAAAAATCTATTGCGCGTCTACACGAGGTTATGCGGTAGGCTGAAGCGGAGCTGCAAACTCTCCGCGAGACACACGCATTTGATTAGTTTCACACGCTCACACGGCAATTAATGTGAAACCAATCAAATGCGTGTGTCTGACGGGCACTGCTTGAGATTTCGCAGCTATGCAAAGTTGTAAGCGCTTGGTGTCAGGAGACATATTTAAAAATATATATAATTAAAAAAAATAAAATCAATTTGTTTTCTGCAAACTCCACCAGATTCTTATTCTACATGTCATTGAGTACCACTGGGGGAATTTCATGTTGTTCTACTGTTTCATTATTTAATAATTGCATGCCAAAGTCATAACCAATACTGTTTACCTTGCTATGTAGGCATTTTTGATAAATTCATAAAAAAATAAAATCAAATTGTTTTCTACAAACTCCACCAGATTCCTATTCTATGTGTCCTTGAGTCCCACTGGGGGGTGTTTCATGTTGTTCTACTGTTTCATTCTTTAATAAATGCATGCCAAAGTCATAACCCATACTGTTTACATGGCTATATAGGCATATTTGATAAATTCATAAAAAAATAAAATCAAATTGTTTTCTGCAAACTCCACCAGATTCTTATTCTACATGTCATTGATTACCACTGGGGGGTGTTTCATGCGGTTCTACTGTGTCATTCTTTAATAAATGCCTGCCAAACCCATGACCAATACTGTTTACCTTGCTATGTAGGCATATTTGATAAATTCATTAAAAAAATCTAATCAAATTGTTTTCTGCAAACTCCACCTGATTCTTATTCTATGTGTCATTGATTACCACTGGGGGGAGTTTCATGCTGTTCTACTGTTTCATTCTGTAATAATTGCATGCCAAAGTCATGACCAATACTGTTTACCTTACTATGTAGGCATATTTGATAAATTCATAAAAAATCAAATCAATTTGTTTTCTGAAAACTCTACCAGATTCTTATTCTACATGTCCTTGAGTCCCACTTGGGGTAGATTCATGTTGTTCTACGGTTTCATTCTGTAATAATTGCATGTCAAAGTCATGACCAATACTGTTTACCTTGCTATATAGGCATATTTGATAAATTCAATAAAAAAATCTAATCAAATTGTTTTCTGCAAACTCCACCAGATTCTTATTCTATATGTCCTTGAGTACCACTGGGGGGAGTTTCATGTTGTTCTACTGTTTCATTCTGTAATAATTGCATGTCAAAGTCATGACCAATACTGTTTACCTTGCTATATAGGCATATTTGATAAATTCATAAAAAATCAAATCAAATTGTTTTCTGAAAACTCTACCAGATTCGTATTCTACATGTCCTTGAGTACCACTGTGGGGAGTTTCATGCTGTTCTACTGTTTCATTCTGTAATAATTGCATGCCAAAGTCATGACCAATACTGTTCACCTTGCTATATAGGCATATTTGATAAATTCATAAAAAAATCAAATCAAATTGTTTTCTAAAAACTCTACCAGATTCTTATTCTACATCACTTTGAGTACCACTGGGGGGAATTTCATGCTGTTCTACTGTTTCATTCTTTAATAATTGTGTGCCAAATTCATGACTAAAACTGTTTGTATACATATACTGTATGAAAGAATTCACCAGGCAGAATTTCAGTGAAGTAAAACGTAACATTATTTATTCTAAAGAAGGTATGAGAGAGCGGAATCAAAGGACTCCATGACTAACACAGCAAATGTACTGATTGTACATATGTAATTTACAACCTACTATAAAGTACCTATGAACATTTATGTCAGATCACACATAATTAGTGCAGATTTCACAGTTCCACTCTTCTGTGGTGGTGTCAAAAGCATTGTGTGGGACAGACACACAATTAGGGGGGTACCAGTTATTGCAGTTGCTGCACTGCACCATCACCTCTTTGTTGTGTGAGGTCCTACACCATCACCTCTATGTTGTGTGAGGTCCTACACCATCACCTCTATGTTGTGTGAGGTCCTGCACCATCACCTCTTTGTTGTGTGAGGTCCTGCACCATCAC
>JACXGM010015957.1:0-20876 GCA_016801145.1 Umbra pygmaea
ACTTCAACTGTATTTCGACTTTATTTTTTTTTAATCTTTTGTCCTTACTGTACCCTTTGTGTAATTCTTGTGTATTTGTATTTATGTGTAACTCTGTCTGTACTTGCACCTTTTTGCTTTATCTTGGCCAGGTCGCCGTTTTAAATGAGAAATTGTTCTCACCGTGCCCACCTGGTTAAATAAAGGTTAAATAAAAAAAATAAAAAGCTTTGAAACATTTGGATGCAGTATTTCATATAGCATTGTGCTTTAGTACTAAAGATTTCTTGAATTTTAGAAGGTCCAGACATTGGTCAATATTTGTTAAAAGGCTTCATTACAGAAACTTCCCTAGCTAAATAAAAAAATTCAGTGGTTAAATACTACTGTACTGTATATATGTGATTCAGTCGCCGGAACTGATGGTGCTAGATTATGTTTTATTTAACTATTTTAATACATTTTATTGCATCTATCGTTCAGATGTGTTGTAGTGGTCTATGCTCCTAACTCTGGAGTACACAGCATCTCAGAAAAGTGAGTACACCCCTCACATTTCTGTAAATAATTGATTATGGTATAACTTTTCATGTGACAACACTGAAGAAATGACACTTTGCCACAATGTAAAGTAGTGAGTGCACAGCTTGTATAACAGTGTAAATTTGCTGTCCCCGCAAAATAACTTAACACACAGCCGTTAAGGTCTAAATCGCTGGCAATCAAAATGAGTGTTGTCACATGAAACATTATAATCATATATATACAAAAATGTAAGCGTTGTACTCACTTTTCTGAGATACTGCATGTGCCCTGGCAACATTGGCTCAAGCCCTGGCTCAGCCAGGCTCAAGTTTCAAGTTTCTTTATTTGTCACATGCATAGTCATTCACCTACAACAAGCAGTGAAATGAATTCCTGACTCTGCTCCAACTGTACTATCACAAAACTGAAAGCATAAAAGTTAAGTTATAGAATAGAATTAAGTATAAAACATGACTAATCAGAGGCTAGAAATAAAATATAATATACTCACTATTACCATGGTTACAAACAATACATTACGACATAATACAAGTTACATAGAGTTAACAGCAAGGTTTCTGAGCGGTTAAGGTTAGGTTAGGGGTTTGGGAACGGCTTACATCGAGTTAACAGCAATGTCTCACTGTGCGCCAATCGCGGACTTTTCCGTGAAACTGCCACAGATTTGGATCCGTAAAGTAATGTGAGGTCTGCCCTCAGTTTTGAAGCAACCAATCAAATGACTTCGGCCTATGAGCTTTAACTAAGTAGAGCCAAGACTTAAAGTGCAAGATTGCATAGTGCAGTTCATTAGGGAGGTGCATGTCATATTTTGATTCAGGAGCCTTACAGCTTGTGGATAAAAGCTCCTCCTGAATCTTTCTGTGTTAGCCGTGATGCTCCTGTATCGCTTGCCTGATTTCAGCAGCTGAAATAGGCAGCTGCCGGGGTGGGAGGTGTCTTTTAAAATCTTGACAGTCTTACTCCAACATCTCTTCTGATGGAGTTCATCCAGGGACGGAAGAGCTGAACCACAACAACGCTCAGCAGCACGGATAACACTATGGAAGGCCTTCCTGTCCTTCTCACAGCTGTTGCCAAACCACGCTGCCATACTCTGGTCAGGATACTCTCCACAGTGGCACAGTAAAAGGATTTCAAAATGGCTGGGGAGTCTCCAAACATCCTCAGCTGCTTTATATGGTACAGGCGCTGATTAGCTTTTCTGGCCATAATCTGGGTGTGGGCAGACCAAGTAAGGTCCTCAGAGATGGTGACACCCAGATATTTAAAACAGCTCACCGATTCTACTGGGGCCCCATTGATGTTGAGGGGGGTATAGGAGTGCTGACCACTCCTGAAATCTACCACAAGCTCTGTTGTTTTGTTAATGTTTAGTTGGAGGCAGTTAGTCTGGCACCATGACACTGCCTGTAGGCTGTCTTGTTGTTATAAATGGACCCCAGCACTACTGTATCATCCTCTCTGTCCTTACCTGGCTTCTGTTTTAGTTTTCAGTTTGCGCTTTTCATATTGTTGTATCGCAGGGCACAACTGTAAATGAGACTCTGCATTTTTTCCCTGTATAAATCAATAAATAAAAAAAATTAACCCAGATTATAAAAATTAAAAAAACAAAACACACAAAACTAGTGAAGAGGCCTTTTATTTTTTTAAAGGTAAGCTTATTTAATCAATATATGATTATTTTTATGCAGGATACAGGAGAATACATAGCCATGTCTAAGATGTGAAAATCAATCTACTTTGTTTTATTACCTTTGAAAAAAAAGAATGTTCCAGTAGCTAACCCCAGTACACCCAGAGTCAGGCCCAATCCACAGAATACAACAGGACCCATCCTGGACTCACTCACCACAGGCTCTAGGTGATAAGAAGAAACATGTCAGTTGGTCAGGGATAACCAGTAATATGCCATTAATGTTAGACCATAGAAATGGAATGGATAGTAAGGACATTTCAATTCAAACTAATGTAGCAGAATGGGCAGAGCGGCAGCCATTTTTATATGTACCATTCCATTGCAAAGATCTAGCGGCCTACTTCCGCATTAAACCGATTTGCGTGTTGTCACCATGACAACTAACAGAAATTGCCATTTTGTTTTGTACTAATCGAATGACCACGCCAAGCAGTGGCCTTTCTATCCATTCTAGTTCTATGGGTTAGACACAAAAAACATTCCCACAAAATCCACTCCACACTTTACCCCATTTGTGTGTTAATGCATGCCTTAGCCAGTTGCACAAACATTCCAAAGCAGAGCAAATTATATTATTAAAGGGATACTTCACCGATTAGCATTAAGCTTTGTATCAGTAGAAACCCAACCCTAACCCTACCCTACCCAGAGTTCTCGCGAGAGGACAATTTGAATTTGCTCAGCAAGTTACTCTGGCACCGAGACCCACACATACCAACTTTGAGGACACACAAGCAGGTTGTTTCCTGACTTTGACAATATTACTAAAGGATTCTCCACAGTCAAATGATAATGTAGGTTTATTAACATAAAATTATTTTTATGGTTGAAGAGATGCCAGAGAATTAATGGTGATCTTCAAAATGTCTGGTACTGATTTATGTGTTTTTCTAACATATTAAAGTCAATTAGAATGAAGTATTGGGGAGCAATGTCGTTAAGCCTATTTTTCACAAAAAAAGGAGGTACTGGCCCCATTGTGGCCTCAGCATCCCCTGATGAGATTTTTAAATTGATTTTGAGCTTAATGATCAGTAGTCACTTGATGTAATAGCTGTATTGGTGAAATGAATAAATGACCCTCACCCCAGGTCCTGATTTTGGGTTCTTCTAGTGCAGTGTGCTCCACTGTGCAGGTGTAGAATTCCCCCTGCTGGGGGGTGAAACTCAAGATGGAGAACTGATAGAAGGTTCCATCAGTATTAGGATAGTACCTACTGAGGGTAGCTCCCTCAGTCACATCAATGGCATTCTTGGTCCAGTTGACTTTGATAAGTGGGGGAAAGAAATTATTCACAGAGCAGATCAGCATGTTGTTTATTCCCAGCTCAACCTCATTCCTTGTGTAGATGGTGCTATCAGGGGCTTCTGGGGGAAAATAAAAACAAAAAAGCTCCATTTAGGATCTGATGTCGTATTTCCTTAAGCTTTAGTTGTACTGGGGTAATCAAGCCTAGACTCGGGAGTGTCTTTTACAGTTAAAGCGTAACTCTCGCCAAAATGGAACCTAAGGTCTTTTTTTAATGTACTCAAGTCAAACTTTTGTTTAAAAGCATAGTTGGGAGAGAAACTACCACTTTTAAGATTTTCTGTATGTTTGGTTTTGGTCAAATCGCCTTTTGAATGGGAGTGATAGGGGCACATCTATAATTGCATCAAAATCGCTATTTTTAAAACACTAAGAAGGCTCGACACCAGAGACGGACTGGCCATCGGGAGGGTCGGGAGTTTTCCCGAATGGCCGGTCCATTCCGGGCCATCATTTTAATTTGACGGCCAGTCAGTCAGTTATAAACCTGGATGTATTAAAACAGGTGACAGTAGGCTGAAAGGGACATGCTGTTGCATCCGCAGGAGCGCAACACTGCACTCTGGCCTGGCCGTCAAATCGAGAGAGAGAGAGTTCCTCTATATTTAGATGAGGAGAAACCCAGAGTAAATGATGGACACCGGGAACAACAGATACATTGCGCGCCAATCCCACCCACCAATTTCTTTGTCCCAGTCCATCCCTGCTCGACACAACTTTGCTCAAAGTATCACCAGGGGCTATACACATGAAGTTGAGCATTGAGAACATTGTTTGTGTACACAGAGTTTACTAAAAAGAAAGGTTTTGTACAACTCACCTTGTTTCTGATGGCTGCCATTTTGCCAGTCAAAAAGTGTCGATCTTCGAGTGTTTTAAAAATAGCGATTTTGATCATATTAGTGCCCCTATCACTCCCGTTCAAAAGGCAATTTGACCGAAATTAAGTATAATCTAAAAAATGACGTTTCTGTCCTAATTATGCTTTTAAATGAAAGTATGACTCGAGTACATTCAAAAAATGACCTTAGGTTGCATATTTGTGAGAGTTACACTTTAAGCCCTGTCAATTCAAAACATGTATAGAATAAAATAAATTGGTATATAATAAAAAAGACATGGATAAGAATTAAAAAGCACTGACATTTAATAGGGAAAATATCATATAGCAGGCATTTATAGGCACCAATGTAGCATTGTGGAAGGAATAGGAGACAATAGCGGATACGGAAAAGGTTTAATAACAAAATCAACGAAAATGTTCATGACCAGCATAACGCAAAACACACAGCTGACAGGAAATAATACTCAAAAATGAGATACCAAACAGTCTTACAGTGGGGAGAAAAAGTATTTGATACACTGCCGATTTTACAGGTGTTCCTACTTACAAAGCATGTAGAGGTAAGTTTTATCATAGGTACACTTCAACTGTGAGAAACAGTTGTATGACATTGTATGATTTTTAAATAATGAATTTTGTTTTTTTGCAAGTCATTGTTGAAGAAGGAATTGTATATGAGCATCTTATAAAATAGTAGGTTCTATATATATATAAACTCACCTGAAGGATTATTAGGAACACCATACTAATACTGTGTTTGACCCCCTTTCGCCTTCAGAACTGCCTTAATTCTACGTGGCATTGATTCAACAAGGTGCTGAAAGCATTCTTTAGAAATGTTGGCATCCTGGGCACGAAGCTTCCGTTCCATTACATCCCAAAGATGCTCTATTGGGTTGAAATCTGGTGACTATGGGGGCCATTTTAGTACAGTGAACTCATTGTCATGTTGAAGAAACCAATTTGAAATGATTCAAGCTTTGTGACATGGTGCATAATCCTGCTGGAATTAGCCATCAGAGGATGGGTACATGGTGGCCATAAAGGGATGGACATGGTCAAAAACAACGCTCAGGTAGGACGTCTCGATTTGTGCGCCGTAGAGGATGGTCGCATGGACAATGGCTCTGTTCACTCTACCCAGGTTTTGGCTTATTACTCTTTTGTTAGTTTTCATTTCTGTACATTCTGCACTGTCGCTCATACAGTATGATCGACTAGCAATTTTGGACATACGCAATTCACTGGATACACGTCATTTTTCCACTTACCGGAGCGATTGCTGCGACCCCACTTTCCTTCCCTCGACCTGTTTACTCATACGCAGACAGCGAAGGAAAAAGAAGAGGGGCAAACGTGCCGGAATTCTGTGCAGATCTCGGACGAGATACTGCAATCCACCGTTACCAAGCATTTTACTTGCAAATGTTCAATCACTGGACAATGAAATGGACGAACTTCACGCTCGGATTAACTTCCAGTGGGACATTGCTAACTGGTGCGTTCACTGAGACCTGGATGGATCCCACCATCCCGGACACTGCTGTTACGCCAGCTGGTTTTTCCATCTACCGGCAAGACAGAACCTCGGAGCCAGGTAAACAAAGAGGCGGAGGGGTTTGCATCATGGTTAACTCTCGTTGGGGCTCGGATGCTACACTTATCTCAACACACTGCTCACTGGACCTGGAGCTACTAACTGTAAACATACGCCCCTTCTATCTCCCCCGGGAGTTTTCATCCGCTATAATCACAGCAGTCTACATTTCCCTGCAGGCGGATAAGGAGCGCGCACTACAGGAAATATATGGCATAATAAGTGGCCTGGAGGACGCTCACCCTGAGTCTGTTTTTATTGTTGTTGGAGACTTTAACAGGACAAACATGAAAAAAATGCTGCCTAAATATTACCAGCACATTTCATTTCACACTCGAGGAGATCAGACTCTTGACCGTTGTTATTCAACGATCCGTAACAGCTTTAAACCCACCCCCCGCCCTGCCTTTGGAAAGTCAGATCACATCTCCATTCTTCTCCTCCCAACTGACAGGCAACGTCTGAAACAGGAAAAACTGTTTTTTCGGGAAGTCCAAAAATGGAGTGACCAAGCCATCAAGACACTCTTCAAGACTGCTTTGAAACTACAGACTGGGAGATGTTCAATACGGCAGCTGGGGGCAACATTGATGAATACACTGACTCTGTCACAGCATTTATCACCAAGTGCATAGATGATGTCGTTCCACGGGTCAATGTTAAGAACTTCCCCAACCAAAAGCCCTGAGTTAACAGTGATGTCCATGCCAAGCTTGCAGCACAGTCCTCTGCCTATAACTCTGGGGACCTGGAGGCTCTGAGGAGGGCCAGATACGACCTACGGAAGGCCATCAGAGATGCAAAAAGAGGCTATAGGGACAAATTGGAGTCCAACTACAACAGCTCAGACCCGAGGCAGATGTGGTGTGGACTGCGGCAGATAACGGAGTACAAAGGGAGGAATAGCTGTAATGCTCATCCCCCGCCTCGCTCCCTGATGAGCTCAACACCTTCTTTGCACGGTTTGAGGTGGCCAACATCACTCCTGAGTAGCTAGCTGAGAACCCAGATGACTGCACTCTGTCCCTGGACATGGCTGATGTAAGGAGAGCTTTTAAAAGAGTAAACCCGCAGAAGTCTCCAGGGCCTGATGGCATTCCAGGCCGTGTCCTAAGAGGATGCGCTGACCAGCTAGCGGAGGTATTCACCACCATATTCAACCTCTCCCTAACTCAGTCTGTAGTTCCCTCCTGCTTCAAGCAGGCCACCATTGTCCCGGTTCCAAAGAAACCTACCATCACCTGCCTAAATGATGCTATTTGTGGACTACAGCTCAGCATTCAAAACTATTGTTCCTGCTAAGCTCATTCCCAAGGTCAGGACCCTGGGTTTTAACACCTCCCTGTACAACTGGATCCTGGACTTCCTAACAAGCAGACCCCAGATGGTGAGAATGGGCAACCTCACCTCCTCCGCACTGACCCTGAGCACTGGAGCCCCACAGGGCTGCGTACTCAGTCCCCTCTTGTACGCCCTGTTCACATATGATTGTGTGCCCACTCACAGTTCTAACATCATCATAAAGTTTGCTGACGACACAACCATCCTAGGTCTCATCTCCAACATTGATGAAACCGCATACAGAGAGGTGGTAAATGCCTTGGCTACCTGTTGCCAGAGAAACAACCTCTCTCTCAATGTCAGCAAGACTAAGGAAATGATAGTGGACTTTAGGAAGCGGCAGAGGGAGGGTCTTGCCCCCATACACATCGATGGAGCTGAAGTCGAGAGAGTTTCAGAGTTCAAGTTCCTCGGTGTGTTCATCAGCGACAACCTCATATGGTCCCGTCAGACAAGCTTGGTGACAAAAACTGCCCAAAAGCACCTATACTTCCTGAGGAGACTCAAGAAGTTTGGCATGTCTGCCAGGATTTTAATAAACTTCTACAGGTGCACCATTGAAAGCATCCTTTCAGGTTGCATTACAGCCTGGTACGGCAGCTGCTCCGCTCCTGATCGCAAGGCCCTTCACAGGATGATGAAGTCAGCAGAGCTGTTGTCTCCCCACCGTGCAAGCCATCTACCATAAGCGATGCCTGAGGAAAACACAGAACATCTTAAAAGACCACAGTCATCCAGGCCGTGCCCTTTTCTCACTGCTGCCATCTGGTAGACGTTACCGGAGCATCAAATCACGGACTACCAGACTAAAAAACATTTTCTTTCCGCAGGCCATTCGGCTGCTTAACACGGAACATTGATTACAATCATTTCTTGAGCCCTGTCATTCTCTGGTCACTTTATCCACTCTACATCTGAGTAGCAGAATTCAATGCACCTTTAAAAAGAAATTTCCATGCCATATTTATAATATTTATTACTTCTGCTGTTGTACACTCCGGATCACCGTTCAGTACATAGTGTATTGCTATTATTATTATTGTTATTATTGTCTTAAAATTTCTTCATATTGTATATAATCTTTTTAAGCCCACTGTGTAGATTTGTCGAGCCCTGTCACAAGAATTTCTCTGCATAGGATGATGTGATGTCATTCGATGCATATGACAAATAAACAACTTTGACTTTGACTTTGACGTGGCATTTAATCGATGCCTAATTGGCATTAAGGGGCCTAAAGTGTGCCAAGAAAACATCCCCCAAACCATTACACCACCACAAGCCTGCACAGTGATAACAAGGCATGATGGATCCATGTTCTCATTCTGTTTACGCCAAATTCTGACTCTACCATCTGAATGTTTCAACAGAAGTCGAGACTCATCAGACCAGGCAACATTTTTGCTGTCTTCAACTTTCCAATTTTGGTGTGCTCTTGCAAATTGTAGCCTCTTTTTCCTATTTGTAGTGGAGATGAGTGGTACCCGGTGGGGTCTTCTGCTGTTGTAGCCCATCCGCCTCAAGTTTGTGCGTGTTGTGGCTTCACAAATGCTTTGCTGCATACCTCGGTTGTAACGAGTGGTTATTTGAGTCCAAGTTGCTCTTCTATCAGCTTGAAGCAGTCGGCCCAGTCTCCTCTGACCTCTAGCATCAACAAGGCATTTTCGCCCACAGGACTGCCGCATACTGGATGTTTTTCCCTTTTCACACCATTCTTTGTAAACCCTAGAAATGTTTGTGTGCGTGAAAATCCCAGTAACTGAGCAGATTGTGAAATACTCAGACCGGCCCTTCTGGCACCAAAAACCATATATATATATATATGTTTATGTTATAAAATATAAATATACATTCTTATATTCATATTAGATGGGATTTTATCAGAGTATAATATATAATAGATTCATGTTGTTTGTTTTTGCCCCCATTTATCTTGAGCTGAACTCAAAGATCTAAGACTTTTCCTGTGTACACAGAAGGCCTATTTCACTCAAATATTGTTCAGATATTATTGAACAAGAGCATTGTTGGAGTTAGGAAGTTTATGTGTTTACTCTTTACTTGTAAGTTAGCTGTCAGCATCCCATGCTGCTGTAAGAGCATAGTAATATGTATGGTATCGTAGTGCGATCACATTTACTTGTTCACCTGCAACTGTACTAGGTTGTGAAAAGACTGTGGTATGTGCCTGAGTCTATGCATACATTCCACATATATAAATACATTTGTTGTCAGTGTTTATGCCACTGTGAGAGCATAGTAAGCTACATTATATAAGTAAATCCATTGTGCACTCGCTTCAAACTGTTTGCCTGCAACTGCATATTATATCTGTTTCCCGGACTTGTCTACATAAAACTGCAAACCATCTACCTGCCTGGGTCTCCCTCTCTCCCACACTAAATACATGACAATAGGTATGGTTTATATTAGGATGACAGACCTACTAATTTCTTTAATAAATCTGATTTAGTTCAGGCAGACCAGACACAAAGAAATAATTAAAACATAAAATTCAACATTAGTCAAACTTAAATTGTATTGCTTTTTTAATATTATGCCCCCATTCATGCAGTGAGAACTGAACTTTTTTCTTTTTCAGTGACCAGATTACAAAAGCTATAGAAACTGTTTTACTTTTTTTATAACTGAAAAAATCTGATAGTGAGTAAGATGGGACAGTGATTCCCTACACTACTCAGTGCTTATTTGTCCATTTAAACAGTAATTGCAATGCCTGACAAGCCTAATCATTATCCATATAATTAACTTTTTATATAATCAAGCATTTATAAGCTGCTCACTACAAGAAAGTAGTTCCATTGTTACAGCTCGATTTCTACAAAACACCTGTAATAATGTTATATAATGATCAACTTTTTTAACATTTCTATTCTTCAGGGCCAAAGATAGTGCTGCAACTACAAAAATAATTATATATTGTAGTTGCAAAACGTTTGAAAATACAAAATACAACCATGAGGGTCATATCTGAACTTGTCCAAAATTTGGCTTATTTTGACAGAAAGGTTTTGAAACTAAAATATATTTGTTGACAGATGAACAAAAACACCCAAGATGAAAAATCATTTAAATATTATTATTATTGTTCTATCTTATGCATTGGCAGATATAACAAATGTTGTTTTAACAAAGCATAGGATGTCTCCAGGGTATGGTTACCAACCCATTCAGGATATGGTGTTTCCAAATACTTTAATAGAATACAATGAAATAATGAATTAATGCAATGAAGAAATATATACATTTATGTACTGTACCTTTGTCATGTGGTATAATGGGTTCTGATGCTTTTCCCCAGTCCAACTTCTCCTTGCACAACATTTTACTCAGTTCAGCATACTCATATTGTATTGAAGGACTCTGTGCAAGCGACAGTGAGACTGGTAAAACCTGCTTTGCCTCTTTCTGCTCAAAGTTAGCATAGATAAATTCATCTCCATCTACCATCAACACCACCTGAGTTTCACCTGAGTCAAAGCATCCAATGGCAGCAATCACTTCATGTTCAACTGAAATGGGAATAGAAATACAAACATAGCCAAATAAATACATCTCGTCCATATTTAATTTGGTAATTTATAAAGTGATATTACATGTAAAGTTTGGTATTGCATAATTATATTGGTTGTATTGACATTTTAACATGTAGGGTCCTATCTTGGACCCAGAGCTATTGACTTTGTACACAGATGCATGAATCATATTGCTTGGCCATAATGTAGCGTGTGCACAACGCACATACACTTTGCTTCTCTCATCTACACAGATGCAGCAGTTTCCAAACCATACATAATTACAAGGAAAAATATTACCATACAAGGGAAATCATTGTGGTGTCCATGAAGATGTGAAAAAATAGTCATAAATCTAGTGAACACATTTACCACAATTATTCAGGCTGATTTATTCACACTGATATACAGTGCCTTGCGAAAGTATTCGCCCCCCTTGAACTTTTCGACCTTTTGCCACATTTCAGGTTTCAAACATAAAGATATGAAACTGTAATTTTTTGTGAAAAATCAACAACAAGTGGGACACAATCATGAAGTGGAACGAAATTTATTTGATATGTCAAAAGTTTTTAACAAATAAAAAACTGACGAATTGGGCGAGCAAAATTATTCAGCCCCTTTACTTTCAGTGCAGCAAACTCTCTCCAGACGTACAGTGAGGATCTCTGAATGATCCAATGTTGACCTAATGACTAATGATGATAAATAGAATCCACCTGTGTGTAATCAAGTCTCCGTATAAATGCACCTGCTCTGTGATAGTCTCAGAGGTCCGTTGAAAGCACAGAGAGCATCATGAAGAACAAGGAACACACCAAGCAGGTCCGAGATACTGTTGTAGAAATGTTTAAAGCCGGATTTGGATACAGAAACATTTCCTAAGCTTTAGACATCCCAAGGAGCACTGTGCAAGCAAAAATATTGAAATGGAAGGAGTAGCAGACCACTGCAAATCTACCAAGACCTGGCCATCCCTCTAAACTTTCAGCTCATACAAGGAGAAGACTGATCAGAGATGCAGCCACGAGGCCCATGATCACTCTGGATGAACTGCAGAGAGCTACAGCTGAGGTGGGCGAGTCTGTCCATAGGACAACAATCAGTTGTATACTGCACAAATCTGGCCTTTATGGAAGAGTGGCAAGAAGAAAGCCCTATTCTGAAAGATATCCATAAAAGTGTTGTTTAAAGTTTGCCACAAGCCACCTGGGAGACACACCAAACATGTGGAAGAAGGTGCTCTGGTCAGATGAAACCAAAATCGAAAAATGTTATGTTTGGTGTAAAAGCAACACAGCTCATCATCCTGAACACACCATTCCCACTGTCAAACATGGTGGTGGCAGCATCATGGTTTGGGCCTGCTTTTCTTCAGCAGGGACAGGGAAGATGGCTAAAATTGATGGGAAGATGGATGGAGCCAAACACAGGACCGTTCTGGAAGAAAACCTGATGGAGTCTGCAAAAGACCTGAGACTGGGATGGAGATTTGTCTTCCAACAAGACAATGATCCAAAACATTAAGCAAAATCTACAATGGAATGGTTCACAAATAAACATATCCAGGTGTTAGAATGGCCAAGTCAAAGTCCAGATCTGAATCCAATCGAGAATCTGTGGAAAGAACTGAAAACTGCTGTTCACAAACGCTCTCCATCCAACCTCACTGAGCTCTAGCTTTTTTGCAAGGAGGAATGGGCAACAATTTCAGTCTCTCGATGTGCAAAACTGATAGAGACATACCCCAAGTGACTTACAGCTGTAATCGCAGCAAAAGGTGGTGCTACAAAGTATTAAATTAGGCTGAATAATTTTGGACGCCCAATTTTTCAGTTGTTTATTTGTTAAAAAAGTTTGAAATATCCAATAAATTTTATTCCACTTCATGATTGTGTCCCAGTGGTTGTTGCTTCTTCACAAAAAATTTCAGTTTCATATCTTTGTTTGAAGCCTGAAATGTGGCAAAAGGTCGAAAAGTTCAATACAAGGCACTGTATGCAATGCTGGATTATGGTTCAGAGCGTAGCATTGTTCTGTCACAGGCTGTAGATCAGTTGAGACTCCTTACTGAACCTGAAACACTTACTCTACGCATGGTTCATCAGGACGTAGTTAATTTGCACTGATCCACTGTTTCCCTTCATGTATCACCTGTGCCCATGCCATGCAAGAAATACCTGATTCATCATGCTTTCCCTGCAGACAACCTGAGACTTTAGGAACATTCTTACCCTGTGTCCGACCTTCAGCGCAAGTACGAGCATATTAGGTCTTTGCCATTACCCCTTTTAGATCGAGCTCAACCATTACTGCTCATTGGGTCGATATGCCTCACCTGCTTACTCCTGTTCAGCCAGTGTGCACGGGACCTGCCATTGGACCAATTGCCATCTGTACTAGACTTGGTTGGACTCTCCAAGGTCTAACTGGGCTCGGTCAAACCACACTACCCAACCAACTGTGTTACCACATAACCACAACCACACAGAATACAGAGTTATTCAAGAACATAGAATGCCTCTGGCAAATTGATGCGCTGCCCTACATAAATGAGAAGACAGCTACTCATTCAAAACAAGACCAGTATGCCCTCAATCTTCTCCAGACCCATACCAGAAGGGTAGAAGTCAGTGGAGTTATGCGATACGCCACTCCTTTTCTCACACGGCCTAAAGCTGGACCAATTAAAGCCCCCAAAGAAGCAGTAATGGCAAATATCTGAAGTACTCAGCGTAAACTGGCTAAAGACCCTAGACAAACTGAGTCTTACTGTCATGAAATGAGGAAACTGCAAGAAGCTGGCTATGTGGCAGAGATCATCAGTAGAAGCCGAGAAATCCCAGGAGTCATGGTACATCTCTCATCATATGGTGACGCATATCAACAAGGACAGAATTGTCTTCAATTGTTCTTATTCATACCAGGGTCAATCACTGAATGACACCCTCCTATCTTCTTGGTGTCTTGCTGAGGTTCTGTGAACATCCTGTAGCCATCAGCGGGAGATGTGAAGGGTATATTCCACCAAGTTCGCCTCTTGCCAAATTATAAGCCTATAGCGCACTTTCTGCAGAGAGACATGCAGAGAACCAAACAGCCGAAGATCTATGAATGGCAAGTTTTACCATTTGGCAATACGTGCAGCCCGTGCTGTGTCATATACACTCCAGGAAATCACTCAGAACCAACCTCAAGTCGACCCAGACCTGGTGAGAGTGGTCAAAGGTTACGTCTATGTAGACATCTGTCTCCATAGACTTCAAACCATTGCCGAAGCTAGGGCCTTAATAGACGACTTATGTCAACTTTTGCTCACTGTTGGGTTTGAGCTACGTCAATGGGCGAGCAACAGACCTGAGGTTATCCAGCATCTTCCCTCTGAAGCAAAATCAAAGAATAGTGAACTCTGGTTATCACAGAAGATTACTGACCTCCTGGAATGCACACTTGGGCTATTGTGGAACTGCCACAGAGACCCGTTCAACTATAAACCCATCCAATCTGGATGCCTTGAACCTACACTGAGTAATGTCTACAGAGTTTTGGCCTCTCAATATCATCCTCTGGGTTATCTCATTCCATTTACTACCCGAGCTAGTATCTTTTACATGCTCTTGAGAATGTACAGTGTAACATAGCATACCTTATTTTTAAGGCATGTATATGGAAGTGCCATCCTGGAGAAGCTGGTCTACCTGTGCAACCTGAGTGGGCTGCAGGTACTGCCTCATGCTACAAGTAGTGACAAGGATAGCAAAATACAAAACGAAAGAAAAATCTGTCAATAAGGATAAGGTGAGAGATATTGTCTGTGGTCACCACCTGCAAACCATTCATGTTTTTGGAGGTTGTCTTGCTGTTGCCTCTCCAGTGCACCTGTTGTCACATTCATTTGCACCAAAACAAGTGACACTTACACTCACCTAAAGGATTATTAGGAACACCCGTTCAATTTCTCCTTATGCAATGATCTACTCAACTAATCTCATGGCAGTTGCATCAATGTATTTAGGGGTGTGGTACTGGTCAAGACAATCTCCTGAACTCCAAACTGAATGTCAGAATGGGAAAGAAAGGTGATTTAAGCAATTTTGAGTGTGGCATGGTTGTTGGTGTCTGATGGGCCGGTCTGAGTATTTCACAATCTGTTCAGTTACTGGGATTTTCACGCACAACCATTTCTAGGGTTTCTAAAGAATGGTGTGAAAAGGGAAAAACATCCAGTATGCGGCAGTCCTGTGGGCGAAAATGGCTTGTTGATGCTAGAGGTCAGAGGAGATTGGGCCGACTGCTTCAAGCTGATAGAAGAGCAACTTTGACTGAAATAATCAGTCAACAGACATCTCCACTACAAATAGGAAAAAGAGGCTACAATTTGCAAGAGCTCACCAATATTGGACAGTTGAAGACTGGAAAAATGTTGCCTGGTCTAAAGAGTCTCAATTTCTGTTGAGACATTCAGATGGTAGAGTCAGAATTTGGCGTAAACAGAATGAGAACATGGGTCCATCATTCCTTGGTACCACTGGTGGTGGTGGTGTAATGGTTTGGGGGATGTTTTCTTGGCACACTTTAGGCCCCTTAGTGCCAATTGGGCATTGTTTAAATATCATGGCCTACCTGAGCATTGTTTCTGACCATGTCCATCCCTTTATGGCCACCATGTACCCATCCTTTGATGGCTACTTCCAGCAGGATAATGCACCATGTCACAAAGCTCGAATCATTTCAAATTGGTTTCTTGAACATGACAATGAGTTCACTGTACTAAAATGGCCCCCACAGTCACCAGATCTCAACCCAATGGAGCATCTTTGGGATGTGGTGGAACGGGAGCTCTGTGCCCTGGATGTGCATCCAACAAATCTCCATCAACTGCAAGATGCTATCCTATCAATATGGGCCAACATTTCTAAAGAATGCTTTCAGCACCTTGTTGAATCAATGCAAAGTAGAACTAAGGCAGTTCTGAAGGCGAAAGGGGGTCAAACACAGTATTAGTATGGTGTTCCTAATAATCCTTTAGGTGAGTGTATATTCAATAACCTGACATAATTCAACCATGTAATGCACTGGCATAGTATATAATACAAATGAAACTAGAATATACATATCTAAATGAGTCCATATTTCAGTTCAACTGCCACACTATGCTTGTAATTAGACTTCAGTATGCCATAGAAACTAATGAGAAAAAGATCTAAGAACACTGAAACAGCAAACTTTGTGGAGACCAATAATTGTGCCATTCTCAAAACATTTGCCCACGACTATGTATGCCTATGTATCTCCTATGTGTGTCCTGGTATTAAATATCCAGTAATGTGGACTGCAGTCATGACTATCTCTGTTATCTGTGTGTAGCACATAGAATGTTTTAGTAGAGGATCTTAATGATGTTTAAAGACACAAGGCAAGAGAGGGTCAATATTGGAACGTGCCCATATGATAACACAATGGATTAAGGTGTTCTTGAAATCCCCCCTTTAAATTGGTAAAAATCAAGTTCTTACCTTGAGCCAAAGTGCAAATAGTTTCACTCAGAATCAATATAACCACAGAAACCTTCATCTTTAACCTTTCTATTATCAACACATCTGCTTTTATAAGAGCGTATTATAGACTACACAGATTGTGGGAAGGTCTAACAATGGATTTGTAAATCAAGAACCAATAAAAAACATTATGCCTGCTCTGACCACACAGTAGATAGGTAGAAAATACACAGTGGCCATTCCAGGATTACTTCATCTGGACTATTCAAATTATGTAAGCTATTTTCGTTTTGGCAGCCATAACATTTTACTGTATATTGTGCATCAAGAATTAACTAGGTCAAGTCCTGAAACCTTAGTTCAGAAACTCATCAAGCCAGTCTTTCAACCTCAGGGCATGAGGGAAAGTGCCAGTGGTTCCTGAAGCTACCATTTCTAATGTTTTATTTGTAGTACAGTTTTTTCCAATTGCTAACACACAAAATGCAAAATTTGGCTCATCGTGTCAAAACTCAACAAACAAGAATTCTTTACACAACACTTGGAGATTAACATCTAACTGCCATGTCAAAACTGCCATTCTGCAATCAAAACTTAACACTCTGACTTCAAAAGGCCCTCTTCAGTTCGATAGGGAACACACATGCACATAAACAATGAACAGTCAAACAGACACAACACACTGGTCAACTTTACTCAAGCCACATCTGTCATTTGTAGTTTTTAAACTGTTTTTATTCTCGCAACCAAGCCTCAGTGATACATTGTACAGGTAGCACAAAAACTCCCATTACAAGTCAGGGATCACTACGTCGATTGGGGTCGGGCTAGGGCTGGGAGGTATACCGGAAAAAACTATATACCGGTATTCATGTATGTAGCGGTATGCTATATTCGTTACCTGTATTTTTTTCATATGTCATTCCGCCAGCTGCAACAACTGAGAATAATCTTATTTTGGAATAAACCGCGCCCCTAAAATCTTAATGCCCACTGCGTGACGCACACAAACACACGTAAGAAACAAACACCTGGAAGTTAGATAAACCGTGAAAAAAATACAATGGAGGGTGCAGGTAGAATTATCCGCGCAGCAGCAAGCGAAAAATGTGTTGTTAAAAAGGGTGTAACGTCGATAGTGTGGACATTGTTTGGTTTAAGACCCCGTTTACACTTAGCTACACGGTCGGTTATTTTGAAAAACTGAGATATTCCACTTTGTGTGTGCCCTTCGTTTACACGCAAACAGAGAATTTGCCCTTGAAAACGATTCTTTCTAAAAACTCCGGCCAAAGTGGAGATTTTTGAAAACTCAGTTTGCATGTAAACTGAGGAAAACTGAGGTTTAGGCAGCCGACGTCACAGTATGCGCCAGAACATGCACCTGCGCCAAAAGTGCGACCTATGTTTACATTTTCATTTGGCTAGTTTTGGGAATCTGATTGGCTAACGTGGGCTTCAGTTTTTCGTTACACTGCCACCTACACTTTTGGCATGCTCTTGACGGCATATAGACGCTTGGTTTTATTAGCACATGCATTAAGCCACTCGACCGATGTTATAACAAGGGAAAAAAGCTTATGGGGGTTGTTTGGCTCGAGATCAAGGGCTATTTTTCTGTGCCCAGAACCTGTGAAACCAATCTGATTAGTCTGTTCTATACCAGTAGTTATTCTCTAGTTAAATGACAGTGGGACTTTTTTGTAAGTCATAAACCTAAGCAAGTATTGTGGTGGTGCCATAACATGCCACGGTTCAGTACTAAAGCCATAGACAGTGGATAGGCTTGTTTGTTTGCAGTTGCAAAGTTATTTATTAGTATTCCTGCATTTAATAAGGATTTAGCACTACCTTTACTTACTCAGTCTTGTTTATTCGTGTTACAACAAAAATCATAATGAACGAATAAATTAATTTCTTTTAACCCTTTACTTAAAAAATGAAATACCTTTAAATACCGTGATACCGTCAAACATTTAAAAAATATCGGGGTATTAAATTTAAGCCATACCTCCCAGCCCTAGGTCGGGCCACGTGACCTCGTTCACATCACAGGCGATGTTCTCCCTCGCCAGGCAACGGGGAAAATATCGCCGGGCGTGGCGTATCCACCCATGGATCGACCCCACCTAGATGTCTCCGCATGCCTCCACCATTGCTCGCAGGAGCGGCACGCGTGGATTTGGTAGGCGGTCATAGACCTTCCACCGCCATGCCAAAAAGAATTCCCCTATCAGGTTGAGGAACGGGGAATAAGGGGGCAGGTACAGCACCATGAAATGGTCGTGTTTGGCGAACCAGTCCCGGACCAGAGCAGCCCGGTGGAAACTGACATTATCCCAGATGACAACGAACATGGGCCTTCCTGGTCGGTCCTATGTGACCACGGCATGTAGTGGATGCAGAAATGTCAGTATGTGTGCAGTGTTGTAGGGACCCAGGGTGGCATGGTGATGGAGGACCCCTGACAACTAATAGCGGCACACATGGTGATGTTGCCCCTGCAGTGCCCGGGCGACATTTTCGATGGCCCTTTGGCCGATTAATGTTTCAGTCCGATGTCTGGTTTTTACCACAGTCTCTTCATCTATCTCCTCTCCCTCTTCCCCGTCTCTTCCTCGTTCTCCTCTTCCACTTCCCGTCTCTTCCTCATCTTCTCCTTCCCCTTGGTCCTTCAGCCTCCATATTCACGACTGTCTGCTAACGACAGGTGCTCATACCTGAATTATATGTATAGTGACTGATTGGTGTATCGGGAAAAACTGTAGAGGTGTACTACGCAACTTTTAGCACCACCTATCAGCAGTGAGTTGAATATCAATTTTATAACTGTAGCTCTCTTAACGACAACACAGACACAGGTTGGTTCTTTTCAAATTGGCATTTGTTGTTTTGCTCTCCTGTCCTTACAGTAAGATAAAATACCTAGTTGGCTACTTGTCCTGAAAAGAGGTTCTTAAATCCTTTGAAAACGCTTTACTGTTCGCCTTGGCCTTCAACAACAGTGTAACTCCAACTTAATTAGTAGAGTGCCTTAACATGTGCTCACATTAGATTTCCTTTTGTCTAATAACAAATTCCGCAACAGAAACTACAACAGAGAACTTGAATTCCAAGAGGAACAAAACACACAATGGACTAAACCTTTAACTGTTACATCACATTCATTTTAACCTTTACGTTAAAGACATTTCCTATTCATTTACTGTATGAGAATATTAAAGGGATACTTCACCCTACAGCTATCTGGAGGTGCTAGTAGCTCCCCCCAGACATTTGTAGAACAGTGAGATTCGCCCATGCCTGGCTAGTGTAAGAGCAAGATTTGAAATTTTGCGGGGAATTTTCACCCACTGACGTCACGGTGGAAATCCAATGGACCTTGGAGATAGGAAAAATGAATATAGGCGTGTATTCGGTCACGAAAATAAGCATCCCTGTTAGACTGATCTGGCTTTCAAACTTACTCTCTTAAAGCCTCGGTTCTCCTTGATTTTTTAAGCTATAGCTTGTTTTTCTGCGTCGTTTCGATCAGCTGTTTTAATGCTAAACAGACGAGGTGGTATGGTTTTTTCAGTATGTAGAGAACTACAATGCTGACTTCCTTGTTCCAAGCCCCGCCCACCCGGCAGGTCCTCTAGATTCTGTGAAACAGTTCGTAACCACAGTCGCTGGTAACACAATTGCTACTAAATTAGGATTTGCAGATGAGAATTTTTACAACTTGCTTTTACATTCTGAGTGACATCCAACCAACATGTTTGTGCCCGAGTACACCGAAGAACATTTACAACAACTGGAGTTTGATATCCAGCTTCAACAAGGCAGCATGTTCTACAGATAGCTAATCCAGTTGAAACGTGGTTAAATTCTAATTGCCTAAGTGCACTTGCTACAATGAATGGGATTGTGGAATACTTTTACTTGTGTAATGGGTGTTACATCATGGCCCTGTGATGGGTGGAGGTTATTTAGGGACATTGGTAATTGCGCTCTCTCTCTCTCTCATTCGTTCTATTGGTCCGCAGAATCAGGAAGTGCAGGGGGGTGCACGCATGTTTAGACCAAACAATTTGCCTTGCGAGCGCAGAGGATCAGTGACAAGACAGATTGCCGTATAGGTGCACTGTAAAACAAATCCAGTCAGCTGTTAGATAAGCGCAAGTTTGGAGTGGGGACAATGTTTGTAAGTATGACCTGTGAAGTTGTAAACTATATTGGAATGTAACTATGAGATGTTCAAGGTATTCTTTGTTTTCCTGTTTAGTATCGGTCATCACAACATTAAAACATGCTGCTGGTCTGAATTTAAATGAGTTAAAGCAATAGTAGACTGAGCATTTTATTAAATGCATTGTGTTTTAAAATATGCCATTTTATGAAATGCATTGTGTCTTGAAATATGCTGGAAAACGGTCTAATGTTGTTCTGATTTATTATAGGACTGTCTTTAAATGGAAGGTTTTATAGGACTGTCATTGTTTTTTCCCACCTTAATTTAACAGGCATTTATTTGTATACGTT